>APFE031012004.1:0-14372 GCA_000404065.3 Pinus taeda | reverse complement strand
CAGTGTTGAAGAGCATGATGACGAATTTAAAAATAATGGAGTGTCATGGTGTCCACTTAGTCCTAATTCTAAGGACTATGAGAGTAGCAGTGATGACGATCATGATGACGAATTTAAAAAGAATGGAGTGTCGCGGTGTCCACTTAGTCCTAATTCTAAGGACTATGAGAGCAGCAGTGATGAAGAGCATGATGATGAATTTCAAAAGAATGGAGTGTCACGGTGTCCACTTAGTCCTAATTCTAAGGACTATGAGAGCAGTAGTGATGAAGAGCATGATGATGAATTTCAAAAGAATGGAGTGGCACAGTGTCCTCTTAGTCCTAATCCTATGGACTATGAGAGTAGTAGTGATGAAGAGCATGATGCTGAATTTCAAAATAATGGAGTGTCACGATGTCCATATAGTCCTAATCCTATGGACTATAAGAGCAGTAGTGATGAAGAGCATGATGACGAATTCCAAAAGAATGGGGTGTCATGGTGTCCACTTGGTTCTAATTCTAAGGACTATGAGAGCAGCAGTGATGAAGAGCATGATGATGAATTTCAAAAGAATGGAGTGTCGCAGTGTCCACTTAGTCCCAATCCTATGGACTATGAGAGTAGTAGTGATGAAGGACAGGATGAAGCACTTAGTCCTAATCCTAATGACTACAAAGGTAGCAGTGGAAAAGGACACGATGTAACATTTTCAATAAGTAAACAACCACATTTTCGATGTAGTCATAATTCTATGGACTATGAGAGCAGCACTGACAATGCACATAAGGAAGAATATCCAATAAAAATCAAGTCAAATTTTCCATTTAGTCCCAATTGTAAGGACTATGACAGTAGCACTGAAGAAGGGAAAGATGAAGAATATCGTCCAAGTCAGTATCTAAAAAGAACAGTTGATCATAGTGTGGATAACATTCCTATTAATGATGATGAAAATGCTTATACAAATGATGATCCAAATGATGGAGATGTTGCCAAGAAATATTGTATCGAGGAGTAGGGGAATACCTTTTCGTATCAATGCAAGATGTTCTAGTTATACAAGGGGTAGAGCAGAATATCTGACGAGAAGAAGTTCTATCAATGCTCTCATTTCAAGTGAATGTTGTCAAAAAGATTGCTTGAAACATATGGATTTCAAATTTGCATTAGAGAGAAGGAAGAGATATTTGTCAATGAATAAAAGCATGCAAAATTCATATTTAGTTGGGTGCATGCAATCTACATTGTCAGGTTATGATTATCATATTGGGTCTTTATTTATCTGTAGAAAGGCTTTCAAAATGTTTCATTTGATGGGGAATTTTCATGTCTCGAGAATTCAAGAAAATTTGGAAAAGGATCCCACATTTTATTCAGAAGTATGTCATAAAAGACAGTTTCGGCCATTATCAAACACTGGAATGTCATGGATGAAAGATTTATTTTCAAAACATGGAGAGTGCATGCCAAATAGATTGACAATACATATTCCAGATAATTTTTCAAGATGAGAAATCTACAACTTATACAAAGAATATGTAAAAGGTATTGAGGGACATGGCTAGTTTATTACATATCAATATTTTGTGAAGGTATGGAAGAAAGAATTCAACAATGTCTGTATTCCTAAGAAGACAAGGATGGGGATTTGTAGCACATGTGCTTCTCTTAAATAAAAAAGGAACAAATGTGAAGGGTCAGAAAGAGGAAAGCATTCATATCTTTAACTTTTAAAATTGTATAGTCATCAACTATGAAAACATATTTCTTATTGGATTTCTTTTATGTTGTGTAGATTCAATTGTCAAAGAACTTTAGGAGCATCACAAACAACAAACAAGTGGAAGGAAAAAGTTGTACAAGCATCAAAAGAAGTGTTATGATAATTCGAATAAATATTTGGGTTCGATAATTGATGGTATGGACCAGAAGAAAACACTTTTAGCACATTTTTTTCGCACACCCAAAAATTTACAAGAGGAAAATTTTATTCAATATCACTTGGTCAGTTGTATGGTCTTCAATGGGAAAATGTTTCCAAATATTCATAATGATGTAAATATGAAAATAACCATAATTCATGACGTGCTTTCTCATTGGTCTGGTAATCTTCCTGAAGTTTTGTATCTACAATTGGACAACACTTGTCGTGAAAACAAAAATCAGGTTATTTTTGGATATCTAAACATGCTTGCTGAATTGAGAATTTTTTAGAAGGTAAAAGTTGGTTTCCTTCTTGTTGGGCACACTCATGACCATATTGATCAGATGTTCAGTTGTTTTTCAGTCACATTGAGGAGGAAGGAAGTTGGGAGCTTGCCATCATTAATTGAATGTATTAAGAAATCATACATATACTTTTGATGTGTTGGAAGAAACTTTTGACATGCAAAGGTTTATTTTGGGATTGCATGGTGAGGAGAAATGCATTGAACAACTTAATGACATTAGCTTCCAATATCAATTTCGTATCAAAAAAATTGATGGGGAAACACTAATATGGGGCAAGAAGTATTCAACTACTACAGAATGGGCACCGTCATCAGGTTTGGAATTTTTGAAGTTCATTCCAGATCATCCAATATTTGCATCAAAAATATTGTTATTACAATCAGTTGGTGAAGTTCATAATGCATGAAGACATAATAGAGATATAAATTATTCTGATTGCCTAGAAGAAATTAAAAAATGTATTAAATATACATATGAGTACTTTGACATTGCTGATTCAGTTTGGTGGGAGTCATTTTTCAATAATCAAAGTGATATCATTTCAACAACAATAAATGAAGATATACCTTTGAAAAATCCATTTATTTGGCCACAACATGTGTCGAATCAACATGAGAAAACAACCATTGTTGAACAGCAACAATCTCAAGGTATTATTAATTCTTCACAGGCAGAGGAAAGAGAGATGTATATTGGTTCCAGAAGATCTCATGCACAATGTGAAGCCATGGAAGACCTTTATAGGGGTTCAGTACAGGATATTAAGTAGGGTTGCATGATCACAATGCTAGTAGATGGAGATCCCAATGGCTATCCATTCTGGGTTGCTAAAGTTATAAAGGTCTTTACAAAAAATGAGGATGTTACAGGTGTTGAAGTACATTGGTATGCCACAAATACACACCCATTCAATGGTGTGTATAAGCAAGAAATGGTAGTTGACAAAAAAAATGGTGAAAGGAGAAAAAGAAAGGGTACAAATATAAATCACCACCACACAGACATATTAAAATTGGAGGATGTTGACATACTTGTTTATGACTTCAATTTAACAAAGAGAGGAACTCTTCGCTTCAAGACGATAGAGATTGTAAAAAGGTTGTTACTAGAAGGAACAGTGCTGAGATGGGAGTCTTCAGAAACCAGACGTAGATCTAGAAGAATTTTGAAACCTGAAATGGTGGGCATGCATGTGGACTCAGATGGGGCACTAGTTGATGAAAGAGAAGAATATGGAACATCTTCATCAGCATCTAGTCATTCATCTGAAGATGTGAATTTTGATGGTGTGCAAGAAAATATGAGTGATTTTGAATAATTGTTTAAGATATTTTATATAACTAATGTTTGCATTGTATCTTGAAATAAATTTTTTTATTTCCATATGATGTTAAATCAGAAGTTATGAGTCATTTTTATGTTGTTGGATTATATGTCTTAATTATGATAATTTTTATTGTTTAGAATATCTACAATGCATCATTAAATTATAGATATAATGCATGTTTCATTCAATATACAAATAATGACATTTGAATTCATTTAGTCATGTAATTTGTTCATAATGTCATGCTTTTTTAATTTTATGGTTAAAAAAATTCCAATTTCTTTTGTATCTAGCATGTTATGGTTGAAAACATATTGAATTTATACTTAGGAAAGAAAAATGTTATTTTACCAAAAACATTAGTGTGTTTTTTCCTCATAAACAACTTTTTTTCGAACATAAAAAATCAGTTTTACTAGCATTTTTTAAAAATATTGGAAATGGACCCTAAAAAAAAATCATCATTCTAGTATCACCACTTTTTCATTTTCAAGGTGTTTTTTGCACGAAAATTTCATTTTCACTGCCATTTTTAAAACATGTTCAAAATTTCCCCTAAAAAAAAATATCATTCCAGTATACACACTTTTCGTTTTTAGCACTGTTTTTGATGTTTTTTTGAGGTTTTTTGGCCAGAGTTCCTGTTTTGAGTTTATAGATCTCATTTCAAAGTTTACATTTTTTTTTGGTATCTCACTACTGCAGAAATAACCATTGGTATGGCTCTAGTTCAGGAAGATGATACTTTATGTGAGCATGTAATCTACTACTTAAGTCGAGGCTTGGTAGGTCCTGAACTATGCTATTCTCCCATCGAGAAATTG
The DNA here is from genome assembly GCA_000404065.3 of Pinus taeda. Taxonomy (NCBI): domain Eukaryota; kingdom Viridiplantae; phylum Streptophyta; class Pinopsida; order Pinales; family Pinaceae; genus Pinus; species Pinus taeda. The sequence goes on along the minus strand of APFE031012004.1, from coordinate 10,004 downwards.
GCTTTGGCAACTGTCCATGTTGTCCAATGACTTCGGCATTACATTCTACTTCGAAAAACATTTGTCTTAGTAGCCATCAATCCATTTTAGTTTGTTCTCAGTAGGTGAGTGATTGGGGGCAAATACAATAGATGGATTTTTATTTTGCAAGAATTCGATCTAGAATTCATGTCGGCTAAATCTAAGAAATATTTAGTATTTGTAGAGTTGATATCATAGCTGCCTTGTGAAGAAGCAGTTATTTATGAGGAAAATTTTCCCGATGAACATTTATTCCTCATTTCTTCACAAGATCCTTGGTATGGAGATATCATTATATATCTCCAGACTTCGAAGTTTCCACCCGCTTTCTCCAAAGATGAGCATAGAAAGTTGTGTCACCTCGCTAAGAATTATGTTATTATAGGTGACACATTATATCGTCACGGGGTTGATTAAATCCTTAGGCATTGTTTAACTTTGGAGGAAGCTGAGTTAGTTCTTAATGATTGCCACAGTGGAGCTTGTGGCGGTCATCTATCAGGTCTTGCAACAACCCAAAAAAGTTTGTAAGCAGGCTACTTTTGGCCTTCGATTTTCAAAGGTTGTATTGAAGTGGCCAAAATATGCCATCCTTGTCAAGTCTATACTCGGAAAATGAGCGCACATCCAGCTCCGATTTTCCCTATTATCACCGTCAGTCCTTTCACAAAGTGGGGTATTTATTTTACCACTTGTAATCCATCTTCACAAGGGAATCACAAGTACATCATTGTGGTCATAGACTACTTTACAAAGTGGGTTGAGGCCATGTCTACTTTCAAAAATGACAGTGAAACAACAGCCTTGTTTCTCTTCAATCAGGTTATTTCACGATTTGGTATCTCTAAAGAGATTTTCACTGACCATGGCAGTCATTTTCAAAATCAACTGATGTTCAAATTGGCTCTCAAGCTGGGCTTCCAGCAGGAGAATTCATCTCCATATTATCCTGAAACCAATGGGCAGGTTGAAGCTATGAATAAGTCTCTTAAAATAATCCTACAAAGGACAATTGACAAAGCTCGATCTAATTGGCACATCATGTTGTATCCGACACTTTGGGCATACCAAATGTTAGTTAAGAATGCCACTTGTTTTACTCCTTTTCAACTAGTTTATGGGTTGGAATCTATCTTCCCTATCAAATGTGAAATTCCTTCTCTTAAGCTAGATGTAGAACTTCTTGCAGAGACTTCTAGTCTCGAGGAACGCCTCGTTCATTTGGAGCATCTTTATGAGCAGTGTCAAGATGCCACCATAATAAATGAAGCCCATAAGAAAAGGATAAAAACTCAGTATGATAAAGCTATCAGTCCTCATAATTTTTCTGAAGGCGACCTTGTCCTGGTTTACGATCAAGACAAAGACGCCCTGGGGGTAGGCAAGTTCAAATCTATGTGGTACGGTCCATTTATAGTCAAGCACATTTTGAAAAAGGGGGCTTATGAATTAATTAACTTTGAAGGAAACAAGTTGGCAGAGCCCAGAAATGGGCTCTACCTTAAGAAGTACTTTTCTTAGGCTTCAAATGGTCACTTAATTGTTTGTATATATTGTATGTTTGTACATATCTATCTAGTGGTTTTAGTGATGTCGATATTTTTGATCTGCTTTGGCAGGTATTAATGGACAATTCAGTATATCTGGGATTCGCTAATGGTGCGAGTAGGCATACCCAGAACCTTAATTCCGTGGCTTGGGTGATTTATTATCCATCTAGCTAGTTGATGGTTTCGAGAGGAGTATGTATCAGTCCTGCTTCGAATAATATTGCCAAATATACTACCATTATTAATTTTCTATCCAAAGCAATATCTCTTGGTATTGATTCGTTAGTGGTTTATTTAGACTCACAACTCGTGGTATCTCAGTTGAATAACGCTTTTTGGGTACGAGATCCCTATTTGTATCACCAATTTTTGAGAGTGATATTGTTGCAACGATCATTTGTTTATAACAAATATGTTCACATTCCACGATCAGAAAATTCATTAGCAGATTCTATTGCTAATCAAGCATTAGATTGGCATATCAATCATTTATCAAATTAAAAAACATAAGAATATTCAAAAGCGTCATCTATATATATCGTAAAATAGACTATATGTAGATAGAGTTTTTATGTCCAAAAAATAATATACAAAATTGGGACAAAATGCCCTACAAAATTGGGCTTATGCCAATCATCATGTCCAATCATAAAACGATCTAATCATCTATCTAGCTGGATCAGGATGAGTATCCTAAAAATAAACAACAATATTGGATACATGCCAGAATAGTCGCACCCAATCTCGTGGTACTCCTACCATGTCACGCTGCATCTCCTCAGGTAGAGCCTCTATGTCTATCATGGGTACTTGGTGAGTCATCCTCACCACATTTCTCTGAATTGCATGAAGAACTCTCTCCGCCTCAGCTGCAACCCCTTCGGCATCTCTCCCATGACACCTATGTCTGGGAAATCCGCTAGGTCTCACTAGTCCCACATCTGAAACATGATCAATATATTTTATAAATGTCTTGTCTCATCAAATATATTTTTAAGTTCATTAAAAAACAAAAAAAAAAATCCTAAAAAATCTTAAAATTAAAAAATTGTTAGCTATGGCACCCCATGCTGCATTTGATGGTAACACTAAATTTGGATCTCCTCAAAAATCCATCCTAGCATAGGGGTAGTCATCAACTGTGATGAGCTGTTGATCCCACCATGCAAAAACCTCGTTGTCAAAAGTCATCCGGGGCACATTGCCGCCTCCAAGGTGTTTCATTAGGTTAGCCCATCTACCCATTCATGGATCTCTAGGGCTGGTGATAATCGATGATACCTTGGGTCGAAGCCTGGGTACTTTCTCGAAGAAGAATGATCATAAGATTTTGCCATACCCAAAATTCTTTGTCTAACCCTTCTGAATGGAGGTCAATTGGTTCTTCATATTGGTCAGTAGAGGCGTGCACCAATCAAACACTGTGGTGAGACATTCCATTGCGAGGCTCATAGATACGCTGAGCCATTTACCCTGGCAATGGTAAAAATTAAAATCTTCAATGACAAGCTCTCGATGTGTTTGATTGGAATCTGACTTCCAATCTTTTTAGGATGACCGGGACAATATATGTGGATGTATTCTTCTATAGTTAGACTACCCCTCATCCTGTGGGTCGAATGCACCACCTCTCCCCTTCGAGAAAGACCGATAATAAAGTATATATCTTCAATCTCAATCCTAAGGGGCATCTGATCGATCATGAAGGCACCATCCTCTGTGCTCCAGTAATGAACCAAAAGCTCAAGCAATCATGTGTTAGCTTTCATATTTGACATCTTAAAAAAATTTAGCAAGCCACAACCTCTTAAATCATCCAAAGCATTTTGGTCCTCCATTACTTCATTATCTATAGCACTATGCTCTCTTACTCTCCAGGTGATGGTCATCTTGTCCAAAAATATGTTTCAAACAATTAGTTTTATGTTTTAAAACTTTTACTCATGCACACACGGGTTCCCTTTTCACACAGTCATGTGTAGGGCCTCCGTATACACAGGTTACCCATATTCAACCCATGTGTACATGGATTTGAATTTTTTGACATATTTTCCCAAAATCATGACTTTAAGAAAACATCTAAAAAGTATCACAAACAATTAAAATCAGGATATAAGGGTGTTGGCTTATATGGGCCTGACCCAAGTTCGGAAGAATTATTTAGCCAAGCAAATCCTGCAACTACCGTCCCTTTCAGCAACAACCCGTGAAGCGCGGACTGAGGTCTCACCCGAGTTAGTAGGGGAGGGTGTTGGAACCAGGTTTCCGCACCCTTGGGATGTCTGGATGCGGTTTGGAGGTTTCACGCTCCGCTCTGTAGCTTCACACTGCACTGTATTCGCGCAGATCCTGAATACCTCGTGCAATTCTATAGATCTAATCTAGAGGATGAAGTATTGCAACTCAGATCTACTTCAAAGTGGTCTTTAAGCAAACATTTATCACTTTTATTCAATTCGCATATTAAGATTAAAACCAAATTCACAAGTATTAAATAGTCAATCCGCATAGACCAAAACAACTTTATTAACCATACAAATTGCTAGATTCGTGATAATTCAGAGATCACAAATGAATTTCAGAGTGAACTTATTTTTATTTCCACTTAACACCAGTACATCCAAATCCGCACTACACACTCAGCTATAGGGGTCCGCGCACACAGCTGCGGACTCTTCTAGGCCTCTGCGCACACAGCTGCAGAGTCTCTATCCTCTACCCAAACCCTCGACTTGGACTTATAGATGCTTTCAAACTGCTTCTCTCAAAAACCCATCACATATCAGATCTCAAGATCATCCAACAAAATTAAGCTACTCTACCCGTAGAGCCTTGCTCTATTTATACCTTTCCATGGACTGCGATTCATGGGCGGGCCGACTCATCTTACATTTCTTTACATTATTTTTGGGCGAACTACCCTTTTGACTTTGACTTATTACAAATTGTGCTTCGCGCATCTCGCGGAGTCTTTACCCTGATTTTACCCAAAATTGTGAGCTTCAAGCCCCATAACCATTGCGCAAGGCTTCCGCTACCCAACAGTCCCCCAACACAATCATTGTGACTCATCCTGATTCACTCAGCTAGTTCGGCCAACTTGGCATGGAGATCGGTTAGCATCTTCTGTGTGTCGCTTGTGCTAATAGCAAATTCTTTCATCATTTGCTACATTCGTTCCACGTGTGTCGCCTGCTCCTCAGTCCCTATCTCTGTTATCTCCATAGTAGCATATTCAGTCTGCATGTGGGCTATCTTGCGCTCTATGGTGGTTGAAACCGCAAATGCCTCATCCAGCCATGGATGGAGACGGGTTTTAACAACTGCTTCCTTTTGTCTAGTAGCATCGACTTGGGTTTTCAAGTCCTGCACCTCCCGCATCTTGGCCAAGTGCTGGGTAATATCAACAATCTGTGCATCCTCTAAGCTGATCATAAGCTTGCTGGAGCTCCTAGACCTCAATTTCCAATTAGCGGAGTGTTGGATCCTCCTGAAGAGTGGTGAGCGTAACAACCGACTCAGTTAGCATCTCGGTACATTTTTCCATTGAACGTGTGAGCATCGCGCGCCCCATAGTAATAATGTTCCTGTGTTGCTCTAGGATCTCTGGTGGCGTTGGTGGTGGACCCTCCAGTTTTAAGTCCGCGATCTACAAGCTGAGCTCTAGCTGGATCTGTGTGGCCTCCTCGTTTGTCTTTCGAAACCTAGTAGCCAGTTTATGGATTTGTGTCTCCATGGGCAAATCCTCCGCAATTTATATCTCCCAGGAACTCGAACAGGCTTCCGCTACTAGCTTCTCCATCTGCTACTTTTGTGTGATTGCTTCGTCACGTTGGAGTCGTAGCTGTTCGATATTAATTTTCTACTTGTGGAGTACTTGATCGGTGCAGCTGGCCCTGGCTCGAAGTTTGATTGTGGAACTGTCATGGAGTTGTTGCAAACTTTCGCATGGTAGAGAAACCATGTTTAGTCCCAGCCCTATAAGTCATTCTAGCATAGCTCGGTCCTCTGCCTTTGTGGTGATTAACGCTCTTGATAGAATCGGGATAGAATGAGCCATTTGGGTTTTTAACAACGGTTCCACAGCTATCATACTAGAAACCCTGGAGTAGCGCTGGTGCCTAATGGCGTGATTCTTGTTCCCAGTTTGTGTAGATGCGTGCGGAGTTCCCCCAACACAATCTGCTGCTCTGACATGGCCTCGTCGACTACCTCCCAAGCGGCATCTCGAATGGTGTTCTCGATGTTAGTTAGGTCCCCTTCGGTTAACGTGGTCACTCTGTTATCTATTTTAGACGCCTTTACCTTCTTTCGTGGCTTTAGCCACTCTGATGTTGCTAGTTGCTTCAAAGGTGAATCTGTTCCTGTTGCTAGTGGTTCATCCATGGCTATCTTGTGGGGTGCCTTCTGACTACCCTTGTCCGTTGTTGATGCCGCCCCTCCTCGTGGTGTCTTTCCTACTGCCGCCAGCACCACTTCTCATGCTGCCTAAACTTCTGCGGTGAGCTGTTCATTGTGCATTTGTTGCACAACCCACTTAGCTTCTTCCTTTTTCTGCCGGATAGAGGCCTCGTTGTGCTCTACCACCGCCGGTCCACGCCATGCCAGTGGCCAGGTATCCACAATCCCGTCAACAACATCATCAATAGCAATAAATCGGAGTGAGGTCCATGGCTGGGCTGGGTCCTTACACACCCTGATGTAGATCTGATGCACGTCTGCCTTAAATTCGGCAATATGCTTCATTCTTTCATAGATCCCATCGGATAGGCGAGGTAACTCCTTAATCCACTGACACACAGTCGCGTCCATCAGTACCCAAAATATTTTGATATTTCGAATTCATCCGACATCCCTTGTCGCCTAGAGGGAAGCATATCGAGCGGCTTCTGGCCATTCCGAGTCCAAGACCGGAAACTGGCTTTCTTCGGGTAAGTCAGTGGTGACTAGCATGATGGATAGGAGCAGCCATGCATAATAGAAAGTCTTACCCTCCTCCTGCACGTCGTGGAAATTGGTCAGAAACTCTTCACAAAGCAACTGTGACCAATTGAACCATACACCGGCTACGCATTCCTTAGCAAGTGTGATAACTATGGTGGGAACCTTAGTGCCACGACATTTCCTCATTACTTTTCGTGCCAGCAACTGAGTGGCAACACAGACTGCGTTTTCTGAGATACTGTTAATGATGTACCCTCACTGTCCCTTGACGAGGTGATACTTCTTTTTCAATCACTCTATCATCGCGTCATCGTTACTTCTGTTAGTAATTTCCTGAGGGTCTCTTCCATCGCAGGGAAGGTGCAAGACCCGATGAACAAGTTCAGCTGTGATACTGACGGGTTTGTCGACCCATAATATTTCCTCATGAACTAAACATAGCAACTACTTTATGACCAACATGGTGATAGGAGGTCGGAGAAAGTGAGGAATCGATAAGAGAAAGAGCAACTCGGCTTTGTCCACCTTCCATAGCCACTCCTTTGGCTGTAGTGTTGTCACCGTCCCTTCTACATTCCGCTCCATTAGTGTGTCCGTTGCCAAGTGGGGAAATTTTACTATATCTGCGAGGTCCCAATCTTCGAACTTCATTGTCACAACATGGCCAACCATCGAGTTTTACACTGAGACAGCGTTTGGTAGAGATGGGTTAACAATTATAGTGTCGACTTCATCTAGGTTTGCAAGTACCTTCGCCTTTCCCTTGCTTGGCGGCACATACTTGGGTCATCGCACTACCTGTATGGGATCCTCCTCAGGGTTTACTTCTTCGATATATGTGGGAGACTCTTCCACTTCCTCCTCGCTATCAATTGTAACAGTTTTACCCTTTTCCTCCATTGTGAATTTTCCAAAGTGCAGGTGTCGCGGCGACCTTCTTACTGATTCTAGAACCTGAGGGTCCTTCCTAGCCCTCGGTGTGTGGGGTAATTTAGGGAGCTCGACTACTTGCGGAGAAGCTTGATGTGGGTTGTCGGTGGTAGGGTTGTGTGCTTTGAGGATTGCTTCCTGGTAGTGCTTCGGCAATGCCTTAAACCACGGACTTTCCTCGAATTGCTTGTCACTCATCTTGCACTTGTTTCTAACCCAGAGTGGCTTTCTTGCAGGATGGTAAGATGTGGTGGTGTGACCCTTACTATGATTATATATGATCCAAAATTTAAGATCGGTTGCTTGCCCTTGCGGCGGCTCATAAATGTGATTTTGCAGTTATTCTTCTGCCTTAATTGCCCACTTCCCTCTCCATTGTGCTTTAAATGGGTCATCATATCATGAACAATACTTGCAATGGTCGCTTTCCATCTTTCCTTCACAGCAGTGAAACCCCAAGGTCGCAAGTGTGGTTTTTGTATGTACGTTGTGGTCATATCGTGCAGCTTCGCAGCAGTGTGTTTTATAGTCTTGCGCCCTCTTTCAACTGCATGGGGCACTGGGACTGGTCCTCCTACGGATAGTCAGGTGGGTGAACCCCTTGTCTGGGTCTTTAGTTTCCCTACTAGCCCTGGCTGTGAGCACCTTCTGCATTCCCTTGATTCTGCTAACGGGTTGCAGTGTGTGTGGTCTTGTCCTTTCTGGAGCAAGCACAACCATGCTAGCGGGGTCGCTTCTTGTGGCAGGGTAGGAAAGCTAGCCATGTCTGTTTCCTTCGTTAGCTCCTTCGCGTAATCTGTGTAGGTGGCTTCTAACTACAACTTGTCAATAGCTTTATCTAGCTTCGCACTCTGTGCGCAGAGTCTAGCCCCTGTTTCTTCTAACTTACCCAGTTGCACCTTACCGCGCCAAATGGTTGCCCAGAGCTGCTGAATTCTTTCACAGATGTCATCACTAGGGTGAACTGTCTCTGTGCTAGTTTGTTCAGTAGTAGAGAGACTTTCCTGTTGAGCCTTCATTCTGCGCAGATCCGGTTGGGTTGACGGCTGCCTGATGTGCACCTGTACCCATCGTCATTGAGGAACGACCGTTCTATACCATCTTGGTGGCCGTGTACGTCCTCCAATGCGTACTTGAAATCGCTTACTATAATTCGACTTCTGCAGCCCCCCCAAGTGTGCGTAACACGTCTTCTGCCACATTATGTTGCTCTCGTGCTACGTATAAAGTGCTTGGCTGGCGAAGCTACCCTTCATCTGTTGTGACGTTCTCTACTCATTGTTGTCTTTCCTCGGTGGTTACACATCGCAATGACAAACTCATCATATTGTCGTTAAGTGTCGTAATTTCCTACAACTGATTTTGCCATCATTTAGTCTCCTCATCGAAATCCACTATACAGATGTTATCGTGTTCCCTGAGATTCTCCCATCATCCGCAGAGTGCACCTGATCTTGGTCCTGTGTGGTTATCTGATAGATATAATCTACCTCTTCATCACTTTCCTCGTCGCGCACAGGTTCGGTCTAGTGTTCTCCGTCTGCTGGGTCCAATGGAACTACTACTTTCAGTGACTTCTTTCGAACGTCATCTTCCACCTTTTCATTTTAATGATCCCTTTCATATTCGTTGCCCAATCAATTCTGAGAAATGCAGGGTAAGGGTTACTGTCATCAACAATTTCTATGACTTCAAAATTGGTTTGTGTACTTACACCATCAATATCCATGGTCACTCCTTGCAGTCGACCCATTGGTAAGATCTTTTGTTGGTTGGCCATTTGCAGCCGAATTGGGGACCATTACAGTGTAGGCTTACCCATGTGCTCCCATGTTTGTTTAGGTAATACGTTCACATCCGAGCCTAAGTCCAAGATTACCTGATCCATTTCATATTCATCGATTTACGTTGTCAGTCTCATCGCCCGTCCGGTGAGCAAAGCATGTCTTCTTATTTCTGAACTACCTATGGCTCGCTGGATCTGGCGCACCTAGTGATCAACTCTTGCAACCCTTAAGCGGCCTTACTATCACGCAGCAGTTTCATGCAGGTTTCAAGAAAGGTAGTAATCATGGAGGGTTTCAATCCTGACTCCGTTTGATCCCTCCTACCAAGGGTAGAAGCTTCCACGAAGCTCCACTGAGCTTCCCTCGGCATCGTCCTCCCCTGTTCCGGCTTAGATTCATGTTCCTTTGTAGGTGTGTCTCACCTCTTTCCGCCTTCCGCACGTTCTTCTTGCGGATTACCTCCTACAGTTGTGCCACTTCTTAGTACCATATTTATACTGGGATCCTCTTTGCGAGGTTTTGCTCGCATCATCTAGATATTCTGGGTTGGCGGAGATTAGAGTACTCCCTTTTCGTGCATTTGGGCAATTAAGGTTGGACAGTCTACCATTTCATGATCAAACTGCTCACAGTAGGAGCACGAAGTCCTGGGTGGGTTAGTGCAGTTGGTGAGCCCCAGTATTGTAGCAATAATGCTACAACTCCTGGGGCTTCCTGTCTCTTAATTTTATCAACCCAGTAGTTCGTACAAACTTGGAAGCGGCGGTGCTAT
>APFE031011995.1:0-26529 GCA_000404065.3 Pinus taeda | reverse complement strand
GTGGTGGGCTTCAGTATTGCAGCAATAATGCTGCAACTCCTGGGGCTACCCTCTTTACTTTTATCAACCCGGTTGTTCGTAACAAACTTCGAAGTGACGGTGTTGTATGCACAAGTACTAGCTCTTGTCGCAGCTATCACTTGGTCAGCTGGCACAAGTCCGTTAGGAGCAGGAGCTTAAGCTAACTTCTATGAGCTCTTAGAAGAAGCTTTTAACTGATGGATGAAAGCTAACTCAAAGGAGGCTAACCTACTTGCAGAAAGAAACTGAAAAGCTGAAAGGAAATGCAAACCCTAACAAACCCTAGTTTTACCAACTAGCCCTACTAATGCAAGAAAAAGGATGAAATCTACTGAAAAAGATGCCATTGATTCTTTGGAAGGTTAAGTGCATGTGTCTAAGCTACTTCTGAAGTGAAATTTGAAAAGAAACATCTTTTTGTATTTTTGAGTAAGTTGGCAGAATTATTGTGCATGTGCTTTAACTGTTTTTGACTGTGCAGAGGTGGATTGGCGAAAGGAAATGCTTGCAGGAGGTTGGGAAAGTTAGAAGAGGGTCTAAGGGGTCCCTAGCACCCTTCCAGAGAGTTTCACAGTGATCGGATCTCAAGAAACCGCTTTCGTGAGCTTCTACAGGAAGTCTGCAGGGGTTCTACAGGATGTACTGTAGCTTCTACAGGATGTTCTGTAGCTTCTACATGATGTTCTGAAAAGAGGATTTTGGAGGGTTGATGGAGGAAAAATGGTGGGAAAGTGGAAATGGAGGTTGGATAAGGATGTTAAGGGGTCTAGGACCTAGGGAATGAGGCTAAGGAGCGATTGGATTTGTTCAAGGATGGAGGGAGCAATGATGCACAAGAATGTAGAAATTAGGGCAAAGTGAGAGAATGTGGCAAATGAAAGGCAAGAATCTGAGTTAGAGGAAGAAGCAGGTTGCATTGATGGGGTAAGGGTAGGCAAAGAGGTATTACAGATACTCTGCACACTATTTCTCAACACTGGTCGAAGAGAAACTAGAAAAACCAAAGATCTAGCTATTTTAACCTACTTTGACCTAGAAACCATAAGCATGATGAACATAAGTTTATTGGCAGAAAATCATGTAAAACAACTATGAAAACCAAGCAGGAATGGATCTAAGCATTTAATCACAACTGGTACCAACTTTTGCAACTAAGAATCTAACACTAGAAATTGCATGAAGAAGCAAGAACAGTGTTTTTATGGCAGCAAGGACACCTTGGTCTGAGCTCATGGGCCCAAGGAGGGAGAGGTGAGATCAGGGGTTGCTTGGTGGCCTTTTTGCAAGTCTTTTCCTTTACCAATCTATCAAATCAACCTGAAGCATGAAAAGCTATTTTAATCATCAAAAACAACCTGAGTAACAAAACAAGATTTTAACCTAAATAACATATTTTATTTTAAGAATGCAGCAAAGACACATAAAAGTACACAAAGGAGGTACTGGGCACTTGGATTGGGCCCAACCCCAAGAGCTATAGCCTCCTAAGAAATATTAAAGCTGGTGCAAAGCTGGATTCATCTTTATTGATCAAGAAATAATAGTTACATCCCAAAAACTGTCTACAAGAAAAAGCTTGAAAATGTGTTGAAATGCAGAGCTAACCTACTGCCTAAAAAATGACTAAAATATGACTAAAATCGAACTAAAAAATGACTAACTGGCTAACTCCAAATGAGGCCCTAAGCCTTCTTATTTATACAAATTGAGGACCCCAACAGTCCTCCTAAACTTTAGGAACTCGGCTACCAAAACTTGCAGTTAACAACAACTTTACTAGCCCTTTCTCGGCTGCCCTTGTGATAAACGATGTGGTGGCCCTTGAACTCCGAGTTGCTGGTGGAGAATTCGAGGTAAGGGCTCATAAATGAAGGGGACACCTTCCTACAAATCCTCTCCCTTGTTCTTCCATGAATTTGGCTGCCAAGTGCTCATTAAAACCTTTGATTTTGTCTCAAAATTGACCAAAAATCTGCATAAAGCACACATTAGACTTGTTCGCATAATGACTAACCCAATTCACTCTATTAACATAAATATAATAAAAAACATGCAATAAATTAATGAGAATGGTGGATTAAGTCGAATTAGGAGGCTGAATGAGCCCATATAATTGCTCATTTCTGGGGCTCATCAATCAGGAAAGAATGGAGGGGGGGGAGGAGCAACGGGATCCCGTGGATGGGATGGGTAGAAATGGAGATCCTGTGGGAGAGGGATGTGTGAAGTTCCTGGGAGAAAAGGCGGAGGGGGATGCAAAGGGATCAAGGGAGCATAAGGGTTTAGGTAGGATGATATAAATTGTAGGGAAGTCATGGAGAGTGGGGGTAGCTCAGGGTCAGGTCGATAATAGTCTGCTTCAGGGTATCCAGAAACCGACAGCGAGGAGGAAGACGAACCAAGCAAAGAATGAGGTTGTTGTGCCAGATTCGTGAAGGCTGGGTAGTCTGGCATCGTGTATACCCTAGGAGAACCACCTAGGGTTGTGGGGATGTCCAAAGAAATGCACGAAGAGGAGCCTGAAAAATGTAGAGAGAAAACTGACTAGTTGGGGTCTAGATCAAATGGGTCCTTGGAATAATCAACAATATCACCCTCCATGCTAACTGACAGCAAACGTTTACCGCCCCGGGATAGCCCCTAGATGACAGATGCTGAGCTAGATAGGTGAACAGTTCAAGTCACCGATAACGCACCGGATGGGCAAGAATAGAGGAGGGTGGCCGAAGTGCGGGAGGGTAATGACCGTGATTAGAGAGTGTGAGTGTGGTTATGTCGCCAAACCAGTCCGCTGGGCAGGCCGTCATCGCCAGAGCTCCAAAACCCTAAACTCCATTTTTTCAAAGTGTTATGTTCCTCTAAGGTAACTTATTATTATATTAAAAACATATTTTAATAAATTTAATTATAGATAATAACATATATTAATAAAAACACACACACACACATATAGATATATGTATTTTAATATAAACAATATTAACTGTCATATTTCTTAATTTATGGTGATGGCATTCAACAATATAATATTTTATTAGTTGTTTTATTTTTGTGATGAAATATTTGCCTTCGTTATTTTTTTGTTTCATTAAGTTATATTTAAACTAAGAGGCAGGTACTAGCTACTATGTGGCCTTTGTTATTATATTAAAAATATATTTAATAAATCTAATTATAGACAATTATTATATATTAATAAAAATAAAACACACATACCAACATATATATATTTTTAATATAAACAATATTAGTTAATCATATTTTAAATTTTGATAATGACATTTAACAATATAATATTTTATTAGTTGTTTTATTTTTGTGATGAAATCTTTACATTTATTATTATTTTTGTTTCATTAAACTTATTTAAACTAACACAGATACTAACTATTATATAACCCTGATTATATTTTTTTATATTTAAAAAAAAAAAAAACATTTAATTAATAAAAAATATAAATAAAAAAACCTAATATATAACCAAAGTACATCTTAACATAAATAATAAAATTTTACTAAAAATCGTGACTAAATCCGTATATTACCACGCAATCGAAATTTAACATCGTATCTAATGAATGACCCCATCCTCCCCGGGCATTCATATATACAAGTATATCTAACATTTCATACATTTATTTTATGTGGCATTTTGTTTTTAATTTTTTAATAACATATCACGCATTTATCACGTGTGACGTTATGTTTTAAGTTTTTAAAGACAGTTTCTTGTGACTACTTTCAACATTGTATTACTTGATGTTCTCCACAGCAATTACATGTGGATTTCAAATATGAATGGAACCGATTTTAGGTCTAAGTGAAGAGAGGCGGCCATATTCCAGGTCCATGAAAGAGAAATTGACGAGGCTAAAGCAATTACCTCAGGGCTGGCTTAAATTGACTCCATCCATTCAACAAACTGGGCCTTCCAATTTGTCTAGTAGGCCCAACACCAAAGCATCTTGGCAGGCAAACAGTGAAGAAGGGTTTTGAGAGAAACACCCTCTACCATCCCTTTAATGGATCAGGGTTTAAAAGAATAAACTATAAATTTATTGGGAACACCTATTATCATATTTGGGTTTTCTCGGTTATTTAATTTTTTTACATTTAATTTCATTTATATTATTAAATATATGTTTAATGGTTTTTATTTTATTTTATTTATCTTTATATTTATTTTTATTTTATTTTGGTGATTTTTTTTAATGAAGTTTGAGATACTTTAAGACTTTAATTTAAATCCAATAAATATTTTTGAGAATTTTGTTATATGGGCTAGCAAAGATTTCATTGGCCTAGACCTTTTTAAACACCTAGTAGGTTTTGTTATCATTAGAAAATGAGTTGAATATTTTTCTTAGGATCTAAATTACGAAAGAGTTCCATTTAAGTGTAAGAGGTTCCACAAGTATGGCCACCTTGCTAAGGATTGAGTGCTTTATTTCAATAGAAAAATGAGTCTAAAAATATTAAAAGAGATTGAGCAAAAAGGAAGCTCTGGTTAAACCAGAGGAAGTACTCGTAACCCCACTTTATGGGGTCTGGGGCAACGCCCCATAAAATTTTGGTTTTGGACCCTATGTTAGGTTAGGCAGACGCACCTATGGTTTTGTGCATGATTTTCGCACATGTTTTTGGACGTGATGGTTTTCGGTCCATGGTATTGGATGCTTCGGCATGTATAAATATGTATTACAACATTGAAAGGAACATAATGAAAAATCAAGCTGGTAGTCTCAGTTTTGGGATCCAGGGGAAAATCTCTGTGTATATGTGTTTTATGTGTTATGCTCTCACATTGTTTATTTTCTGTGTTTTAGAATTCATATGCATGTAATTTCTGTACAGGGTTAAAACCTACACTTTTCCTATAAGCAATAGATAAGATGAGAAGATGAGAAGACCTACTTGTAGTTCCTCTTTCCTCTCATCTCCTTTGTATCGATCATGTCGGTCCTTCTCGTACTTAATATGCTTGAGAAGTACCTGTAAACACAACAAAAGACAAAGAATCGATCAAAGCAAAAGATCTATTGAATATAAGTGAATGGAATTAGATACATTTCACACATATAAGCATTATAAAACAATACAAACATATGGGAGAAAGGTTCAAACACTTTATTGAAGAGAAGAAGGAATTACAAGCATTGGTGTCTGATTCAAAGCCATTCCTCCAGCTTGGATCCCATCCACATCACATCAAAAGCATGAAAACTTGTAGCATTACAATAGTTGCTTCAAAGCCAATTCTCATAGCAACATTATCTCTTTACAATTCAACATAGTCCAGCCCTTTGATCACTTAGATGAGTGGTCAATTTATAGGAAGATGGAGGAGGTTTTGTCATTAATGAGTGTATTGAATGGCCTTCCAAACTTAGAGTTAGTTTCCATGGAGGAAGGGATGAGAGGATAGGAGATTAATGGATCCTTAGCCTATCCAATTTCAAGCTCATAGGAGGGGATAAGTGAGGGAACCTTCTCGATGACTCCAAAAGATAAGAATATTCCCCAAACCCTATGTGAATTTTGCTCAATCTCACCCAGCGCAGGTGAAAGGAAGCCTAAGTGCTCTGCAAAGCACCCTGGCATGGACTTAACTACTCTGTAGCGCACCCTTACATGGACCTACCTGCGTTCGTCCCTCTAGAGGCTATTTCTGGATGTCTTCAAGTCATGAAATTGTTTGGGAAGGAGGCATTCAAAGGGGTGACTTATTTAGGGCATGTAGCAACTAAAATTAGGGGTGATTGTCCCTAAAACATTGATCTAGATAATGGGATTGATGTGCCCAAATGGATTTGTAACAAACCATACCCAGTCTGTAATCCATTAGTTGGATGGTTTTAAACTATAGCCTACATATTTGAGGCCCTCCTCAATATTTAAAGTGATAAATGGGAAGTATTGTAGTGCCATATGAATCTCATATGGATTACAACCAAAGGATGATAGAGTGGATTAATGGTTGTTGCATTGCATACTAGTAGAGTAATAGAATAATTGAAAGGCGACTGCAAAAGCAGTGGAATCCCCCAATGTTCCATTCAAAAATATGAGAATGTCATCCATGAATAGTAAGTGGGTGAGAGTGCAATTGTTTATGATCTTGATACCCATCTGTCTGCCCTGCAATCGATCTGCTGAGATGAGTCTGCTCAGGCCTTCCATGATTAAGAGAAATAGAAGGGGAGAGAGGGGGCATCCTTGTCTCATACCTCTTTCCGCATGGAAAAAGGATGATGTAGATCCTTTGATCAACACACTATATGATACATTGGATATGCAGCACATAATCCATTGTATGAATGCTAGAGGAAATCCAAGATGGGTTAATAGCATTTGAATATAAAGCTAGCTGGTTCGGTCAAAGGCTTTTGTCAAGTGAATCTTGAGAATCATGCCTTTGAGGTTCTTGGATTTGATGGAATGGAGGGCTTCTTGTACTTTTCCTAATGCTTCATGAATTTGACGATGATCAAGGAATGCAAATTGCTCTAATGAAATATGTTCAGATAATATGGGCTTAAGGCGATTTGCAATAATCTTGTATATACAATTGCAAAGGGATATGGGAATGTAATCATCGAAGGTTTGAGGATCATCAGTCTTGGGTATAAGAGCAATAAATGTAGAGTTGAAAGCGGCATACATCCACCCACTAGTCTGGAACTCTTCAACGATCTAGAGGAGCTCGTGCCCAATAATGTCAAAAAAGGCTATGTATAATTCAATCGACCATCCATCTGGTCCAGGGCTCTTGTCCCTCTTGAACCACTTTATAATGGCCTCTAATTCCCCCATGGTTACTAGAGTAAGTAACCCATCTCCTGTATCTTGGACCACAAATCTAGGGAAGTGTCTTGCGACCCTGATGATCCCAGCAAGGTTAGCCTCCAGAGGAGCTCTGAATAACCAAAATGAGTAATACCAAGGTTGGCCAATTGATGGAAGGTTTTAGCATGAGTGCCATCATCATCCGAAAGTTTCCAAATGGTGTTGATAGCCCGTCGTTTTTCTCACCCCCCTACTTTAACCAGGTAGCCCTGCTACGGAGTCGCCATGTTTCCTCCCGATCTTTCAAGATCCTATTCAGGTCAATCTAAAGTCTGACAAATCTTTCCTTAGCATCAGCAGAAACAAAACCTCAACTTTCTTCACCACCCAAGAGTTCAATTTCTAGTTCCGTGTCCCTCAGGATCTGCTTATCTTTTATCCTCTTGCCCTTTGCCCAATCAATTGATTTCTGTTTCAGGGTTAGCATTTTATATGCAAAATCAGCAGAAGCCGATTATCCCTGTTGTGCAATACAAGTCTTCCAATGCTTAGTGACCATATCTATATAACTATCATCTTTAAGCCAAGTAGAATTAAACTTAAATGGTGCCTTGGGCTTACGATCTCCGCTTGCAATCTCAAGGTAGATGGGCATATGATCTGACAATCCCCCTAATCCCACCCATTGGTGATATAGGGGCAATTGTTCCAATAAGGTCCCCTTAGCTAGAAAACGATCTAATCTTTTGGCTAGTGCAACATCACCAGTCCTCCTCTTTCGCTAGGTGAGTTTTAGAGGGGACATAGGTATATCAATCAAATGATGATCCTCTAATAGAGTCTGAATCCCATCCTATAGAGAGTCAATCTGACAATTCAATCCCTAGGATTCAGCATGTTCGAGCGAGAAACTAAGATCCCCCCAAATTATAATGTTCTCTTCTAGAAAGTAGTCACAATTTAGTAACTTATGCCAGAATGTAATCTTGTTGATACAAGGCCCATAGACATTTATAATCCTCAACTCCCTTCCAAATTCTGTTGAGTATATATCAGCACCTATGAACCCTTCCCCTCCCTAGGAGTTCAGTAATCTTATGGACCTGGGATCATGTCCCAATATCAAACCACTAGAATTCCCACATGCATACAGTGCAATGAAATGCCATCCAGGAGAGATGACCTCGAGGATGGGAATAATTTGTGAGCCAGCCGTAAGTGTCTCCTAAAGAAATATAATGTATGCCAGTTCCAATTCCATCATCCAACAGAAGGCTAATTTCTTAGCATGGAAAGCCACTCCCTGACAGTTGTACGGGATCCACTTCATGGGGGACTAGGGGGAGGCAGTTCAATGCTCTAAGGACCTTGTCAATGGGTTGTTTCCGACCTAGTGCCACATCCAGTCTAGCTTGGAAAATGGCTTTGGACATGTTGGAGTGTCTACCCCTGGAAGACTTGGATTATGGAGGCAAGGAGGTAATACCAATTCCACTACCGTCCCTCGGGGTTAAACAGGTCAAAGACCTAAGATTATAATTGTGACCCTTACTAGATTCAGTGGATGGCTCTGCAGGGGAGAGTCAATCCGATATTCCAGTGATGGTAGGAGTTGGGTGGGGGGGAATGGGTGCAGATGGGGCCAATGTGAAAACGACAGAGGGGAAACAAATAACAGGAACAACATTACGAAATGAAGAGCAAGTAAAATAAGCATATGATAATAAAGGGAGGGATGGAGGGTTAGTGAAGGTACCCGTAACAGAGGCAGTTTTCGCCGCAGTTGCACGAGATCTGGTGTTACGTGGAGATGGGGGACAAATATTCTCCTTGCGAGTGCCGCAAACTTCCTGTGAGTCCATCTGCGAATTCTCCTCTTGTCGGACAACAACCTTCCCTTGCTAATCAGAATCCGGGTTAATAGTCACTCATTCAGGCTGAGTAATCGAAGCAGAGCTTGAGGCAAGTAGTCGGCAATCTTTGTATCAATGTCCAATCTTATGACACCTCCTGCAACGATAAAGGCATCCCCTCGTAGTCCAGTATCTGTACCCTACAAGTGTCCTGCCAATGTAGCTGCATATTTTCCTCTAGTCCCTCCCTGGTGTCAAGATGGACAAGAATGCAGGCCATGAACATATTCCCTGTTAACATATAATATTTATCATAATCCATGTATCTACTAAGGGAATTCCCAATTCGTTTGAAAATGTCTTCTAACTAGAAGTGTAGGAGTAGTCTAGGCAATCTAACCTAAATGGGTCTAGCCCTAAGGTGTTCTCTCTCGGGATCAAAAAGGGGGCTCCATCGTTTGAGTAGTACTGAAGCCATTTCAATGTGACAGTGCTTTGATAGTACCCATGGAATAAATTTAGGCCGTTGAAATCAAAGAGCGAACCATCCACTAGAAAGTGTGATGACCGATGATAATTCGATAAGGACCTGCCCCCAAATCTCCAAGACCCACCGTCTCAGTCGTGCATACGAATATTCCCTACCCTTGACACGGCCCACCAAGACACGATCAGAGGTATCCATAACTTCCCCCATTTGTATGTCATCTCCAAAAGTGAGAGAGATCTTCTTCGAACCTGCCTTCACTCGTTTGAATCTCTTGTATGGTCACCCCAGTCGATTAGGGGGTGGTCTGCTCCGTGGAATAGAAGAAGGAATCGATTTAGCCTCCAAGTGGGGATTCCTAGACAGGCCTGGATGTGGAGGGGATGTATTTGCAAAAAAATTGGAGGTGGAAGGGTCAGGAAAGAATGGAGGGGGGGGGGGAGGAGCAATGGGATGCCGTGGATGGAGTGGGTAGAAATGGAGATCCTGTGGGAGAGGGATGTGTGAAGTTCCTGGGAGAAAAGGTAGAGGGGGATGCAAAGGGATCGGGGGAGAATAAGGGTTTAGGTAGGATGATATAAATTGTAGGGAAGTCATGGAGAGCAGGGGTAGCTCAGGGTCAGGTGGATAATAGTCTGCTTCAGGGTATCCAGAAATCGACAGCGAGGAGGAAGATGAACCAAGCAAAGAATGAGGTTGTTGTGCCAGATTCATGAAGGTCGGGTAGTCTGGCATCATGTATACCCCAGGAGAACCACCTAGGGTTGTGGGGATGTCCAGAGAAATGCACGAAGAGGAGCCTGAAAAATGTCGAGAGAAAACCGACTAGTTGGGGTCCAGATCAAGTGGGTCCTCGAAATAATCAATAATATCACCCTCCATGCTAATCGACAGCAAACGTTTACCGCCCCGGGATAGCCCCTAGATGACAGATGCCGAGTCAGATAGGTGAACAGTTCAGGTCGTTGATAATGGACCAGATGGGCGAGAATAGAGGAGGGTGGTTGAAGTGCGGTAGGGTAATGACCGTGATTAGAGAGTGTGAGCGTGGTTACGTCACCAAACCAAGCTGCTAGGCAGGCTGTCATTGCCAGAGCTCCAAAACCCTAAACTCCATGTTTTCAAAGTGTTATGTTCCTCTAAGGTAACTTATTATTATATTAAAAACATATTTTAATAAATTTAATTATAGATAATAATATATATTAATAAAAACACACGCACACACACACACATATAGATATATGTATTTTAATATAAACAATATTAACTGTCATATTTCTTAATTTATGGTGATGGCATTCAACAATATAATATTTTATTAGTTGTTTTATTTTTGTGATGGAATCTTTGCCTTTGTTATTTTTTTCGTTTCATTAAGTTATATTTAAACTAAGAGGCACGTACTAGCTACTATGTAGCCCTTGTTATTATATTAAAAACATATTCTAATAAATTTAATTATAGACAATTATATATATTAATAAAAATACACGCACACACACACACATATAGATATATGTATTTTAATATAAACAATATTAACTGTCATATTTCTTAATTTATGGTGATGGCATTCAACAATATAATATTTTATTAGTTGTTTTATTTTTGTGATGGAATCTTTGCCTTTGTTATTTTTTTCGTTTCATTAAGTTATATTTAAACTAAAAATAGATACTAACTATTATATAACTTGATTATATTTTTTATATAAAAAAAACATTTAATTAATAAAAAAATATAATTAAAAAAAATCCCAATATATAACCAAAGTACATCTTAACATAAATAATAACATTTTACTAAAAATCGTGACTAAATCCATATATTACCACGCAATCGAAATTTAACATCGTATCTAATGAATGACCCCATCCTCCCCCGGGCATTCATATATACAAGTATATCTAACATTTCATACATTTATTTTATGTGGCATTTTGTTTTTAATTTTTTAATAACATATCACGCATTTATCACGTGTGACGTTATGTTTTAAGTTTTTAAAGACAGTTTCTTGTGACTACTTTCAACATTGTATTACTTGATGTTCTCCACAGCAATTACATGTGGATTTCAAATATGAATGGAACCGATTTTAAGTCTAAGTGAAGAGAGGCGGCCATATATTCCAGGTCCATGAAAGAGAAATTGACGAGGCTAAAGCAATTACCTCAGGGCTGGCTTAAATTGACTCCATCCATTCAACAAACTGGGCCTTCCAATTTGTCTAGTAGGCCCAACACCAAAGCATCTTGGCAGGCAAACAGTGAAGAAGGGTTTTGAGAGAAACACCCTCTACCAACACCAAAGCATCTTGGCAGGCGAACAGTGAAGAAGGGTTTTGAGAGAAACACCCTCTACCATCCCTTTAATGGATCAGGGTTTAAAAGAATAAACTATAAATTTATTGGGAACACCTATTATCATATTTGGGTTTTCTCGGTTATTTAATTTTTTTACATTTAATTTCATTTATATTATTAAATATATGTTTAATTGTTTTTATTTATTTTATTTATCTTTTATATTTATTTTTATTTCATTTTGGTGATTTTTTTTAATGAAATTTGAGATACTTTAAGATTTTAATTTAAATCCAATAAATATTTTTGAGAATTTTGTTATATGGGCTAGCAAAGATTTCATTGGCCTAGACCTTTTCAAACACCTAATAGGTTTTGTTATCATTAGAAAATGAGTTGAATATTTTCCTTAGGATCTAAATTACGAAAGAGTTCCATTTAAGTGTAAGAGGTTCCACAAGTATGACTGCCTTGCTAAGGATTGAGTACTCTATTTCAATAGAAAAATGAGTCTAAAAATCTTCTCCATTTCGCACTGAATCATCTCTCTTGGCTTTAGGAAATGCTCCTTTGGCATCTATGCATGTCTCCCTAGTTGGTGATCATCCAACATTGGACTCCCTAGCAAAAAGGTTAGTAGTGGAACATCAGGTTTCTCCCATGAAAAACCTTTATATTGAAGAATATAGTTCATTTGCTTTGGCTAAGACTCCTATTTCTTCCCCTGATGCTCTAGATGTCAATGGTCTATTAGAATTTGGATCTTGGGAGGTCAATGTAGAGAACATGACTGGAATTATTCATGAGTATTTTTTGTCTATTCCCCTAGGGTCCTCGAAGCCCTATCCTTCTTCACTAATCCATTAGAATAGGCTTGAAGAACCTCTTGGCACAACTCAAAACTCCCTTGAACTCATCCCCTCACCCTTGATATAAGTACATAATAAGGAAACCATGGAAATATAGGTTGAGAAATTAATGCTAGTAGAGTTAGGGCTAGATTTCTCCTTCTTGATAATTACTTGTGAATCATATTGACTTCTTTTACTTCTTTGTTATATTATCTTTCATCAAGCAATTATCAAATTATGTGTGCATGAAGATCACAAGACGTAGTCACTCTTCTAGGGAAAAACGCCTATCTAGGGGAAAACCCAGTCAAAATCTCTTCCTTCAATAGTTTTCTCGAGATTGTTCAACCTAAACACATACCTCCTCCAACCACCAAGTTAGAGTCCTCTTTCAGCAACTTCGACCTAGAACTTCGACCTTGAAGCAACAACACTTCAACCCAGCGAATGGCAGTAGTAGCAGCAACAACAACTTCGACTTGACAAGAAAAACTTCGATCTCCTAGAGGAACCCACACGAGAGAGAGATAAATAGCCCAAAATTTTGATCTTGCTTTTTCTCCTTTCTTCTCCAACTTCACACTTCTTTTAGCTTCCTTTCCTACTTCGCACTTTTCTAGCGCTTTCTTCTATATTTTGAACTTGTGCGTGAGTTAGTGAGTTCTCCAAATGAATTCGATCTGCTTGTATATATAGGCTTGGGGTGACGTCGAATTTCCCAGTTTGAGGCCGACTTGGTGTGGAGGTGTCAAATACCTAATTTGACTCAATAATAAATCTTTTTACATGATTGAAAAGCCCAAGAAGGGTATCGTAAAATGTACAATGACTTCAATCACTCAATATAAATCCTAGGAATCCACAAAGGGGACTTTGACTAATAAAAGACGACCAAAGCATGAAACCCATGCTTTAATAAGTCATTATAACAATAATAAAAGAAATATTTTTCATTATTTTAACAAGTACATTATATAATGACTCAAATACATTTATGAAGACTGAACCTAGTTACATTTTTCAACACTCCCTCTTAACTAAGGAGGTATTCATAATAACATATACAAGTAAAAAGCCCCAAGGGTTAGCTCAATTGATCAAGTCCTCATTGTTAAGTATATCACTGATCGGGAGGTCACAGGGTCAATTCTCCTTGACACCCTTGGGGTTAGGCCCTATAGTCTGGCCGATGGGCTTTAAAATATCCTCTTTGGGGTTGATCTGCCCAGATTTTCTTATGAGAAGAAAACCATATACAAGTAAAAGGAAGATCTCAAAACATGTGAACTATGAAGAATTTAGGCACCACAATGCCATGGACTAGACTCCTAACCAGGGAAATCTACCTAAGGTCCTCCAATAGTTTAGGCACTCATGATGCCATGGACTAGATTCATGAACAAGGAAATCTATCTGGGTGGGACTAGGGTGGGACTAAGATGGACTAAAGATTTCAGCTTTTCTAGGCACCATCAAGCTTACTTGCTAACCATCAACCCAGGGATCGAGGTGCATATCTGAGTTCAGAGCTCCATGACCAACGTTACCCTCCCTACTTCGAGATCTAAACATCAACACATAGTGTCGACTAGATGTCCTCCAAGGCAATGTGTCTCACACACAAATCCTCAACAAATCTCTTCCAAACTTTTATCACTATCAACAAGATCAGCAATATCAACTAAACCAAGCATACTTCTAAGATATTCAAACTTCTTATTAGGAAGAGACTTTGTTAGTATATCAACGACCTAATCATCTGTTGGGACATATTGTAGCTTCACGATCCCATTCTGCACCAAGTTCCTAATGTAGTGGAACTTATTGTTGATATGATTCGTCCTAACATGAAACACAGGATCTCCAGACATCTTGATGCAACTTTGATTATCACAGTTTATCATAGTAGGATCTAGAGGCTTCTGAAACAAATATGTTAGAAGCTTCCTCAATCGTACAACCTATTTTCCTACTTCACATACAACCACATACTCTTCTTCAACACTACTCAAAGCAATGAGATCTTGCTTTCTACTAATCCATGAGATCATGGCAGATCCCAAACTAAATCATCCACATGTAGTGCTTCTTTCGTTGGTCTCACTTCCACCCCAATTAGAATATATGAAGCCAATTAGCTTGACTTCCTTCCTATCATACTTTAGGAAGTGATGTATAGTGCCACAAAGGTATCCCAATATATTCTCGACAACTATCCAATGATCATGACGAGTCTCTTACTGAAACTAACTAAGAACATTTACAACAAAGCATATATCTAACCTAGTATTTACCAAATACTTCAGAGAACCCACCAACTCACGCTAGGAGGTAGGATCTATGAGACTTGAGTCAGAGTTCTCAACTTATTGAGATTGGTGATCATAGGAGTAGGCATAGGCTTGGAATCCATCATCACAAATTTCTGCAACAACTTGATGATATACTTTCCTTGCCCTAAATATATCTCCTGAGAATTTTGCCATACTTCTAGACCTAGGAAATAATGAATCTTTTAGATCCTTCATCTCAAATTCGGTTGCGAGCATCTTCTTGCATTCTTGTATCCTTCACTCCACACCTGTAATGAATCGATCATCCACATATATAGAATAATGACTGGCTCATTATCCACGACCTTGTGTTACCTGGAATAGTGTCCACTCGGATGCTGATATTCCCACTAAGATGGGTGGCTATCTTAGAAACAAACAAGTAAGTCTACTTTCATTTTCTTTTACGAAAATAGACAAGAGGAGAACCAAGAAGATCAACCTTAGTCTTGCGCTTGATTTCCTCTCCTTCTTGATAGAGCTTCGCCGCTTCTTCTTTGTCTGCCCAGCTTCAAAGAGAACCTGTGGAATCACATAACATACTACTATCGAAGAAACAAAGATCTATATTCATAAATAACACAGGACCAGATGTGTGTTAACCATATAAATGCATATATAAACAAATACACAATAATATGGAAGAAAACTAGAATAGCTTTATTAAGATGAAAAGTAGCAAGAGGATTACAACCATATGTTCTGACCCAGCATCATCCCTCCAGCTAGGAAGCCCTTCTTCACCTCAAGCAAAGCTTAGATCACCCCAACACTATGAATGTACACCAGAAACCAACAACGCTTCTCTATAAGATACAAAATTCCAGCCTCTGGATCCTCTGTGATGGGGATCCATATATAGATGATTACAGAGAGGTGAGTCATCTTCTGTGATCTTGATTAAGTGTCCTCCTCTCTAATAGTTTCCTGCTTCCACTTGGAGATGATGATGATCTCTTACTCATCCTTGGTTGAAAACAAAGAGGCAAGTGTCAGAGGGGAAGCCTTCTAGAAGATTCCATGATCTTCCACCTCGCATTTTTGTCCCTGCCATTTGTCCATTCCCGACCATCGCACCCTACAGAGGAGCAATTCAGTATGCATCGCACCTTGTACACTGGGAAGTTGATATGCATCGCACCCTCTGCACCGGGCTTTCAGTATGGTCCAATTTTGACCATTTATGAGCAGTTTTCAGTGGAGAAATTCTGGGAGATGATGTAATCAGCTGACCTTGTTCCTTTAGGTAGTGAAGCAACACTTTTAGAGACTTAGGAGCCCTCAGTTTATGGGCATTTATCATTGAGGTTGAAGTGCCCAAAAATGTCTATAACACCTTGATGGAGAGATTTGGATTGGTATAACTCTTCACAAACCCAATTCTTAGAAGGTATGCATTCATTCTCTCATACCATGCCCTAGGAGCTTCCTTCAAACCATATAGGGCCTTCTTGAGTCTACAGACATGACTATATTTGTTATTTACTTCAAAGCCTTCGGGTTGTTCACTATATACTTCCTCATCAATGTTCCCATTCAGAAATGATGTTTTCACATCCATTTGATGGATATTCCATCCCATTGTATCAACCAATGAAACCAAAGATCTCATGATGGTATAGCTTGAAGTGGGTGTAAAGGTTTCTTCATAATCTATGCCTTCCTTTTGAGAGAAACCCCTTGCAACAAATCTAGCTTTGTATTTTTCTATACTTCTATCAACAACGTGCTTGATCTTGTAGATCCATTTGGAGGTGACAACTAATTTGTCAATAGGTCTAGGAATGTTTTCCCAAACCCCATTCTTCATGATGGATTGATATTCTTCCTACATTGCCTTTTTCCATACTTTTTATGACTGGCTTCTTCAAATGTAGATTACCGTTCAACTTCAATCATTTTTGTCATATATGCAACATCTGCAAAATATATTTTCAGCCTTTTACTTTCTCTAAAGGTTCCTTTCGTAGCTCCAAGTCCTTCAACATATTTAAGAGTAGCCTCTTCCTTGTGTTCGGTATGATCACAGTTTGAATAGGCTCACTTGGTACTTCTTCTTCTTCTTGATTGTAGATGGATTATCATGTTGTACTTCTTCTTCTTCGAATATAGGTATATCTCCATCGTTAGAATCAATAGGAATGTCCTTGGCTCTTTTGTAGGCATGATTTTCATCAAATATAACGTCCCTGCTTACTTCAATATGTTTTTCTTCCTTGATGTAGATTCTATATGCCTTCGAGGAGAGACTATAGCCAACGAGGATCCCTTTGATGCTTGTAGAATCTAACTTCTTTCATTTGTCCTTTGCAATGTGGATATAGGTAGGACTCCCAAAGATTCGGAGATGCTCTACACTTGGTTTCTTCCCTGTGAATGCTTCCTTAGGTGTCATATTCTCAAGAATTCTACGAGGACTTCTATTTTGAATATATACCGTTGTCATTGTTGCTTCTCCCCATATAAATTTTGGTAAGTATTGATCAAGGATCATTGTTCATATACTTTATTCAATTTTCCTATTCTTTCTTTCAACTGCTCCATTTTGTTCAGGATAGTAGGGAAGATAAGCTCCCTCTTAATTCCTGCTTCTTTACAATATGCAATCAATATTTAAAAATTTATTCCCCACCATTGTTAGATCTCAAAGTATTTATTTTTCTTTCGGTTATGGTTTCCACTTCTGATCTAATTAACTCCTTGAAATTTTTAAATACGTCATCATTTTTCTTGAGAAGGTAGAACCATGTCTTTCTAGAGTGATCATCAATGGATGTTACATAGTAAAGATGACATCCAAGTGATTTGTCAGACATAGAACCACACACATTAGAATGAATGAGGTCTAATATTTCTTTAGATCTTGTTTCACTATTTGAAAATTGTTTTCTTGTATGTTTACCCAAAGAACATCCCTTGCAAACTCCTTCACGATATTCTTTGATATCAGGGATGCCATGAAATAGTTGATTAAGAGTGGGAGTAACCTTGTAGTGAAGATGACCATATATTCTATGCCGTAGCTCAATGGGTGTGATTTCCATATGAACCAGCGCTTGAGGAGGTGGTGTAATGAATTTATATAAGCTTCCTTCATGAACTCCAATAACCCTAGCTTTATCAATACTTGAATCTTTTCCCCAAACCAAGACATTTCCATAAACAAAAGAAACTCTATCCCCTTTATCTTCTAAGCAAGAAATTCAAAGAAATTCTTTTTCAAACCTGGAACATATAGTATATTGTTGAGATGTAGTTTAGCTCCATTCTCTAGCTTCAAAGATGTTGATCCCAAGCTGCTAAAAACATAGCTTTTGATGTCTCCCAATTCCACTACATGAGAAGATGGTTATTTTGATAGAGTTTGAATTTGTTTACTTTCCCCTGTCATATTCCTTAATGATCCACTGTCAATTATCCATGCATTATCATCATTAAGTGAACTTATAAGTGCAGTTAAGAACCCTTGACTTTTGACCTTCTTGAATAAGTAGTTGAAGATATTTTTTATCCAACTTCCTGCAATATGAATCTCGTTCTTATCATAGAGGGAGTAATCATTTCCTTCAAGCCAATGAAGTGATATTCAATCTTGTTTGACCTTATCTCTGATACCATGTTGAGAAATGAATGCTAGTAGAGTTAGGGTTAGATTTCTCTTTCTTGATAATTACTTGTAAATTATGTTGACTTCTTTTAATTCTTTGTTATATTGTCTTCATCAAGCAATTACCAAATTATGTGTGTATGAAGATCACAAAAACACAAGACATAATATGTAGGCACTCTACCAGGGAAAAAGCCCTATCTAGGGGAAAAACCAGTCAAAATATATTCCTTTAATAGTTTTCTTGAGACTCTTAAATCTATACACAGACCTCCTCCAACCACCAATTCAACCTCCTTTTTCAACAACTTTAACCCAGAACTTCGACCTTGAAGCAGTAGCACTTCGACCCATCAAATGGCAGTGGCGGCAACAACAATAAATTAGACTTGACAAGAAAAACTTTAATCTCCTAGAGGAACTTGCACAAGAGAGAGAGATAGATAGCCCAAAATTTGATCTTTCCTTTTTCTCCTTTCTTCTCCAACTTCGCACTTCTTTTAGCCTCCATTCCTACACGTTTCCAGCTCTTTCTTCTGGATATCGAACTTGTGTGTGAGTGAGTGAGTTCTCCAAATGAATTCAATCTGCTTGTATATATATGCTTGGGGTGAGGTCGAATTGCCTTGTTTGAGGACAACTTGATCTCCTTGAGGCCGACTTGGTGTGGAGGTATAAAATACCTAATTTGACTTAATAATAAATCTTTTTACATGATTCAAAAACCCAAGAAGGGTCTCATAAAATCTACAATGACTTTAATGAGTCAATATAAATCCTAGGAGTCCACAAAGAGAAATTTTACTAATAAAATATGACCCAAGCATGAAACCCATGCTTTAATAAGTCATTGTAACAATAATGATTTTTTTTTTTCATTCTTTTAACAAGTACATTATATAATGACTCAAATACATTTATGAAGACCGAACCTAGTTACATTTTTCAATAGTGTCTACTTCAAAAGGCTCATAATATAATCTAAGACCTCATAACAAGGACTTTGACAATTACAATAAATAATCAAAGAAGTTATTGGACACCTAAAAGATAAAAACAAAAAAAATGCTAGCAATGAGGTAGAAAATATTTTTTATCCATACTCTAGAAGTAGGAAAATTCAAAGCTAAAATGTGGTAGTAAATAATCTTTATTAAGAGATCTTGGAGCATTTTCTCCTTATATAGGTTCAAAATGATGTTACTCTCCATAAACTAGAGAGGGTTGGTCAATCCTTCTAGGAAATTGGCCCTCAAGAGTTTGATTAATAGTCACAATCTTGTCATTCTCTTACAAGGGATATTGAAATATTGAGTAAAAAGTGTTCAATATGCATCTAAGACTTTTAAAGGATGGGCGTTCAACTATGTTGATTTTATAGGTTGTTTAAGAGGGCTAGTTATAGGTTGGAAGAAAAACAATTTTCCCTCTCTATTGTGTGTGATTTTGATTTAGTATTGGTTGTCTCCGTTGCTTATTTTGATTAGCTGAAAAGTCTTCAATTTTCTAAATATCTATGGGCCTTATGGTGACAATAAAGTGTATTAGGAATGATTTTTTTTTAATTCATGACATGAGAAATAGATCATAATTTTGGAAGAATTTTGCAATTTAACTCTTTGCACCTTTGAGATAGGAGGTCTTATATACCTACCAAATTCTTCCTTAAATTTATTTATTAAATGATTGGAGTGACTTGGTTTTGACAACATTGAGCTTATCAAGCTTACACCCACTTCGACCAACAAAATAGCTAGCTAGAGGCTCACATAGTGATATGAATTGATATATTCCTAGTTACAAAGGATGCATTGGATGATGCACTAAGAATCAAGCAACGAGTGTCTTCAATAGGAGACTTTGACCATGATCCAATTCTATTGTAAGTGGATCCCATTATAGGAAATCCCCCTAGCCAATATATATTAAACCTAAAATGGATAAAAGTGATGATTTCATCCAAATTCTCAAGAAATCTCCCTTACAACAATTCATTGCTGGAATCTATTGTCATTCTATTCTACTAGAACCTATGTATGGCCAAACAATTGGCTATAAAATGGTCTAATAACATTTGAGATAAATATGAAAGATTCCTTTCGAAGGTAGAAGATGTTATATCATATAGAATTTCTTTAGAAGGATTCAATCTTCTTTTGGATACATAAAAAAGAAGAGACTTGTCAGCTGAAAAACAAAATAAGAAGGTTGTTGTTAAACAAAAAGGGAAGTGGTTCCCAAAAATTAGGGCATTGTGGTTGGAATCTAGAAATGAAAACAAGAAATTATAGGAAAAATTATGAACCTGGTCAAGAAAATTGATAGAGGAGGCAGGTCGTGGGATGAAAATTTCGATGAAATTTCAAAATATCTAGCTTCTTCCCTAAATTCATGTATCCAACAGATAACCACTTTCTCATGGGAAAAGTAGGGAAAGAGGATATATGTTGAACCCTTCACATCTTTCAAAAGAATAAGAGCTTGGATCCACATGGGACACTTATCAAATTCTTTATTAGCTGCTATGAATTCATTGAGGTCGACCTTTGTAGGATATTAAAAGCAACTTGACTCTCATGGAAGGTATTGGATTCCTTCAACACCATAATCATTACACATATACCAAAGAAAGAAATCCCCACAACGTTGGAAATTTTTTGTCCAATCACACTTTGTAATAGTATGTAAAAGATTGTATCCAAAATCATTTGTTGTAGGATCATATAAACTCTCTCTAAGCTAATCTCTCAGTATTATGGCTTTCTTAAAGGATGCTAATTACGCGAGGCAATTGGCATCACCTAGAAAGGGCTACAAAATTTAATAAAAACACTTAAAGGCCATGATTGTAAGGGTTGACATATCTAAGGCATTTGATCTAGGTATTTGGCTTTTCATTCGACTCATTTTAGTCCATTCAAGATTTAGCCTACACTTTGTGTCCTTGGTTATGGCTTACATCTACTTAGTGACCTTTTTAGTCCTATTCAATAGATCAACCTAACTTTTCTTCAATTTTAAAAAAGACATATGATAGGTATGGGTGAATCCATGAAGATGAGTTGCACTTTTGGGCTAAACGTGGTGATGAAATTTCAAAATTTTACTCTTTCATGGAATTGATGCTTTCAAAATTCATATAAACTTTGTGGATTTTGATTTGCAGTAAAAAGACAATTTGTGGAGCATTATGTTGTTGTCTTAATACTATTTTTTCCAAAATATAATAGTGTCATATAATTTGTCAAATTTCAGTTAAATTAAATGCTCTTGCTTATAATTTTTCACACATCTTAATAAGTATGAGTGTGTTCATGTGAAATAAATTACTCTAATATTTATTAAACAAATGACTTTTACATCATGGGGTGTCTTAATAGTACACTCTATCACCATCTATTCTATGTGTTGTAGTTAAAAATCACTGATTATTATATATTGGATTTAATTTTCTTTACATTAAAACGGAGTTGTCTACTGAGGCGGAGGAATTGCCCAAACGGCCAAAAATAGTTGGAATGGAAAAAAAAATTCAAAAAATCTTGTAGATGCAGTGTTTGAATCATGTTTTTGATAGTGGAAATGCATTCAGCACCAACAAAAACCTCTAAAGTAGCTAAAATTATAAAGTTTGAAAGCATTTACTTGAATTTACAAAAATCCCTACCAAATATTCTCAAAATATAGACGGATTTTCAATAACTTTCCGAAAAACAAAAACATAATCGTTAGAATACGGGGCATTAAAACAAATGACATATTTTACAATGTGATTTTCAACAAAATCTTGCATAGTACACTCGAAGGCAATTTTTATGGTTTTCCATTTGGGAAGTGAATGTGCAATATGTAGCCATCATTTCCGTTTGCGATTTGTGGCAAGTACATTGCACCCTGCCCGCCCGACATGTCTTTCGTGGCACTTTCCGACATGTCTTTTCAATTGCTGCCATTGCAGCGAGCATGCTCAGGATGCCTTTAGTAGTCATTGAGTCTTTCTGGGTTTCAAGCTATGGTAAAGACGTGAGAAATAACACAGGTGCTCACGACCAAACATTATCCACTCGAGAAAAAAAGTTAAAAGAGAAAAAATTGGCTGATTAAATGGCTAAGTACGAATCACGATATCTTTATTCCAGTCCAAAGGTTGCCATTACAGCCGTCATCCTCAGCACGCCAATGCGCTTTCTTATTAGGATGTGAGAAGAAGATAAAAGAACTGGACATAAACACGTCACTTAACACAGGCAAACATTATCCATTCGATATAAAAGGTTCAATAAATAGATTGAAAAGAAAAATTCGCAGGCTAAATGACTAACTATAGATATTTGACTAACTACCATATATGTTTTTATGAAAAATTAAATATATGGTAGATATTGAAAATTTTATGTTTTGTTTTGTTTTTTTGATTATGACTAATTACAATAGATGTAGATATAAGTTTTTCGGATTAATCACATTGTTACGATTTAGTCGACCTTTCGAACCAATTAATATAGTTTATAATGTAGCTAATTAAGATGTTTTAAAATTAAATATTTTAGGATTTTTTTTAATTATAAAATAATAATTGTAGATGAAATAATTTTTTAATTAAATTATATTTTCAAATATATAATAAATTTAAATTTTAAATATTATTGAAATATTTAAATTATATAGTTTTAATAATTCAAATTTTACAATTTTAATAAGTTATCCTTGTTCTGAGGATGAACCACATTAGCTGGGTCGAAACGTTGACCTAATCCTATCTATGTGATTAATCGGGAAAACTTATGTCTACATTATGGATCACAAAAGTCTTAGATCTAAGCAAAGTTCTAATCAAGTTTTAAATAAAAATGGTTAGAAAAGACATCAAAATTAATTAAAATTTGAAATTAAATATGCAATTATATTTTCATATTATTTTTGACAAAAAAAATTATGATAGCAGTTATATTGAGTTAGTCTCATATCGGAAGATTTGAATCTGGAAACTGTTGGAACATAATACAAAAGTAACTCATTTCTTATAATATTTTCATTTTAATTAATAAATTTAATTAAATGGGAGAAAAAACATAACTACTTCAGAAATAAATCTCAATATTTGATTTATGTATACTATTAAAAAAATTTAAAATTATTTTGTTAAAGTTAAATCTCTGCCATCCACCTACTAATTATTGATAATTAAATTAAAATTCTAAAAGTCTTACTCTAAAATAAAGATCATTATCAATATAACAACACTTAAAATTTTGGATTCCCTTATTTTATTTTATTAAAGTAAGACATCTATTTAAAGACACTTTATTGGATGAAGACACTTCTATTAACAATTCTTTAAAATAAGTGCTACAAAGCAACATAGTCTCCATTATATATACATGTATTGAATGCAAAATGAACAATTCTTTTAAAATAAGTGTTACAAAGCAGATAGTGTTTGCCACTCAAATTATAAATTATGCTCTAGAAAATAATACATAAAACATTATAATTTGCATTGATTAATGCTAAATTAATAGTGGTTAATAGGCAAATGGAATCTTGTCTATTAGTTAGAGTATGTTAAAAAAAGTTAGACTATAACAATTTTAGACTTAAATTATTGTTATGGTTTAAATTTATAATATTTATCAAAATTTCTATTGAAATCTACTTATAGAAATGTCACAATTTATTGATAATAAAATTCGTTTATTGTATTGAAATACTTTTTACTATTCTTACAATTTCAATTGAATGTATATTGCAAATTATGTTTAAATATATTGTATATTTAAAACCAATAAAAAAAGATAGTTGGAATTCTACCAAAACCATCCCTATTAATGGATCATAATTGTGAAAATTAACCGTTGAACATTCATATTTCTTTATATCAAATAAAATAAAATAAAATAAATAAATAAAATGAAATAATAAATAAATAAAAATTAAAAAATAAAATTAAAAAAATAACATGCATTTGGAGCTCATGCAAAGGCCTCCCTTGCATGAGGTCCACCTAGCTTGTCCCCTGAATGCTCACACCTATCCTCCTCCCCCTTTCACAATACTACCTATATCCTCCTTCCCCTTTCACAGTACTACCTCAGTTCCTTAGTCATGGTTTGAGAGGTCTCGTTGAGCCCAACACACCTTATTTTGATTTTCATCCATCCAAATTTCAATCCTGTCTCCACAATCTGCATTCTTATGGATTGTAAGCATTCCTATGGACATGAGATTTCTTCCTGGATAAAAGCCATTATAAAAGTCCATATTGCTATATTTTCTCTAAATTATGCGGAATTAGATTGGTGCCTCGATGAACTTATCGTCATGAAAAACTTGGGCGCTACAGTTCTTCTAGACTTTTATAATGTCAAGTATTCTAAGCTCAGGTGGATGGGAAAAGATGGAAAAGATGGAGCATATTGTTGGGTGTGGAGCCTAATTATATTCTATATTCAAAGGTTTTAGCCAGATGTATACCCAGGAAGACTGTACACCCCTTCACGCGGGGGGGACTTGTCCCCCCCACGGGGGTCCGGGGGGGCTAATCCCCCCTGGCTAGGGGGTCTGGGGGCCAGCGGTCCCTTGGCAGGGGGTTTGGGGCAGTGCCCTCGAAGCTAAAAATAGATGTAAAATTGCCTTGTAAAAGTCTAGTAATTTCTAGTCAATCTGGGCCGTTCATTAGGCAGATGATCTGACGGTAGAAGTTAAGTTTAATTTAGGGTCTTTTTCCCTAGAAGACAACCCCTCACTATATATGAGAGAATTGTATTGTGTTTATATTATGTCTGTATTCTGAGTGAGGAAGAGAGAGGAGATTGAGAGCGAAGAGGGTGCTACAACGAATCTATTGTAGGTTGTATCTCTTTAGTTTGCTGCATAATATAAAAGGAAGGACTGGTTCTTTCTTCGTGGACGTAGCCCAAGCTGGGTGAACCACGTATATCTATGTCTTTCCTATTTTATGCGTTTTCTGTGTTTATATTTCTGCAATATTTTATGTGTTCCATTGCTTCGTAATATATAATTTTCTAACAACTAGTATCAGAGCCGAAGGTCTATTTGGCTAATGAACTCGTAGGAGATAAGGGTTCTTGGTTCGAGTGGGAGCAATGGCGGAAGATGGTAGGTTTAGGGTCGAAAAATTCAATGGCCAAAACTACCGGCTGTGGAAGATGCAGATGGAAGATTATCTGTATCAGAGATATCTGTACCAACCATTGAGCGGAAAGAGAAAGAAGCATACAAGTATGACAGACACAGAATCGGATATTCTCAACAGAAAGGCACTTGGAATAATATGGATATGCCTAGCGACGTTGATAGCGTTTAATATTTCAAAGGAAACGACAACAAAGGGTTTAATGTCGGCATTGGCCAAACTATATGAAAAACCCTCGGCCTCAAATAAGGTATTTCTTATGAAGCATTTATTTAATATGAAGATGTCAGAAGGTGGATTTGTTGCAGACATTTAAATTATTTTAATACAGTTACAATTCAATTAAGTTCTGTAGGGGTAACTTTTGATGATGAAGTTAGGGCTCTGTTATTTCTATGCTCATTGCGAGAAAGTTGGAATGGTTTAGTTATGGCCATTAGTAACTCTGTCTCTGGATCTAGTACTTTCAAGTTTGATGATGTTGTCAGTGCAATCCTTAGCAAGGAAATGCGACGGAAAAGCTTTGATGAGACATCAGGTAATGCTTTGACTGTAGAGACTAGGGGAAGAAAAATGGAAAGAGGAAAGAGCCCAGGATATCACAGTAAGTCAAGGCAAGGCAGATCCAAGTCTAGATAGGGGATAGTGTGCTGGAAATGCGGGAAGAAAGGACACTTGAAGAAAGAATCCAAGTCTCGGAAGGGAAAAGAAGGAGACGCACAACAAGAAACTAATCATGAAGCGAATGTAACAGGTGATGTGTTGCAAGATGCTTTGATTATTTCACTAGAAAATATTATTGATGCCTGGGTGGTAGATTTAGGGGCCTCATTCCATGCCACACCTGATAAGAAACATTTTCATGATTATGTTCAAGGAGATTTTGGACAAGTTCGTTTGGGTGATGATAAAACCTATAAAATTGTTGGAATGGGTAAGGTTCTTGTAAAACAACAGAATGGAAACCAATGGCTACTAAAGGAGGTAAGGCATGTTCCAGATCTAAAGAAAAAATTGATTTCAACAGGGCAGTTAGGCAGTGAAGGTTGTGTGACAACTTTCACAAATAAAGCTTGGAAGGTCACCAAAGGAGCCCTAGTAATAGCAAAAGGTGAAAAGGTTGGTA
>APFE031011993.1:0-16034 GCA_000404065.3 Pinus taeda | reverse complement strand
ATATATATAGATATGTCGTTATTAGTTTAATTCTATGACAAGTGATATCTTTTGGCCACCTGTGGGTCTCGAACTCGTGGACTGAGGCCTCCTCACATTATGAGCACACATTATATTTTCATGGAAAAGGGAGACACCATTGTATTTCTATGTTGAGTTCCTATAAAATAAACATAAAGAGGGACTAGGCCCAATAATATAGGCACACAATAGGGGTTGAGGTACAACAAGCAAAGATCCATTTTAAATACGGATCTAACATGAGTCGTGAGGGATCCAATTTCTTCATGTGAAAATTTATGGCATTCATCCTCTAAATCCTTGTACTACTTCCTCATTCCATTTTAGATTTTTCTTCCTTCTTCCAACTGAATTTTCAGATCTAAATTTTTTTCTTTGAATGCACACTCCTTTTCTTCAAATATTTGCAGTAGCATCCGTTGATTTTTATTTTCAGCCATGCATTTTTGAATTTCTCCTTCTAGAGCCATTATCTTTGATTTATATTTAAGATTGAAGCTCGATTGCTCATTGATATCACTAGTGCCTTCATCTTATTCTTTTGAGGAGGGTTGATTTGTTACTGCAATAAAATTATAATCCTTTGCATTTTTATCCATTTCTGACAAATGCAATTTTCCTTCAAGATACAACTTTTGCAACATGTCCAACATTTCTTTGGCAGTCTGACAATGCTTCGCATGCATGCTACCAAATTTTGAGAAAATATTCATAATAATCCTTTTAAATAAATCATTAGATTCATCTTTAACTCCATATTCAATTGATAGCAAAATATCTTCATCAATGGATAAAAAATATTAATCCAAATTCATTCTCCAAGTTGAAAATTTATCTTTGTGAAGTACTAGAATTCCATGTTGATCCATTTTGGAAAATTTGGAAAATTTATACCAAAATCTCCAAGATCCACTCTTCGGTGATCAAGTTGCACCGGAGAGCCTCGCTCTGATACTAATTGTTGGAAACTAGATCATTACTTGGGGGGGGGGGGGGAGTGAATCAGTAATGTGAGCACTTATAAACTTTTTCTGGAAATTATTTTTCTCTTAATCCATGCATAAACTGAAACACATATGAAAATATTAGAGTATCAAATACAAGTAAAACCATGCAAGCATTCAGTCACAAAAACACAAATATTTTTGGTGGAAAACCCTTCATTAGGAAAAAAAAACCACCATGTTGTTGTTGTTGCACTACTCAACTATTTTATTAATTTGTTCATTTTTTTTTTACATGGATCAACTTACTCCCATAAGCTAGAAGACTCGACTTCCTTCACATTATGTTGGCACCTATCATACAAGAAATTGTTTCTCTCACAGATCTATGGACTACCATCTGCCGAAGGCCACCCTGATCAATGATCCTTGCCCAGTTGTCATTGGACTATCCAACTCCTATTGGATGGAGAAATCTCTTCTACCAAATTCGCCAAGTCACTATATACTTTGAAGCCTCCATGCCTTCAATTCCTCCATGTGAGCCTCATTTCAAAATATTTCACATTAGACTTGCAATTCGTTCAATATTAATATCACAACAACACCATCGTTCTGAATCAAAAAGCTCCAAAAAAAACAAAAGAATAAAATTGGTGAAGACAATCTCCAAAATACTCCACTAGTTGCCACACAATATCACCAAACACTTCCCTAATCCAAACTTCAACACCTCACTCACTACATAAATATGATGGTTGAAAAATAATTCAACTCACTGCTACAACACCTGCAAACTACTTTAGAAAATTCTGCACTAGACAACTCACACAACTTACACAGTCTTCTCCAAACTCACACTCACTCAACACACCATGAAAATGAACTCAATACTTTATTTTATTTTTTGGTATAGGCCAAATTATCTTCAATTACCTCCAAACCAATACCACAGACAAATACTATGGTTTTGTCAATACCTAGGACACTTGTACCATTGTAATCTATAAATCAATACCACAGTTAAATACCCACCTTATGCCAATACCATGGACACCTGTACCATGGAAATCGCCAAGTCAATACAACGATAAATATCATGGTTATGCCAATACTGTGGACCCCTATACCATCGTAATCTCTAAGTTGATACCATAGGTATGGGAGGATATTCCGACGCATAGAAAATAGTTAAGTATAACTTGGCCTAGTGTAGAGTTAGGTAAAGTGTGTTTCTTTACTATGTACTTTTCTAACTTACAATCCGATGATCATGATATGTAGTGATCCGATGGTTCATTCTCCCCTCGGTATTACCGACACTTGATCCGTGGCTTAATGCCCAATTGGTCTGTGATCTCTATTTAAAGAGCATGTAGGGTCATTTGTAGGGTAACCATTCATGAGAGAAGCTTATGTAAGTTTTCATTCTTTTATTAATAAATTTCCTAAAGTGGTAGCGTTGGCTTAGGTTGTGGAATGTTCCCTCTTTGAGGGTTTTAACCATGTCAACAATACTGGTGTATTGGTTTCTGATCTGTTTGTGAGCAGTATCCTTTGGTGTTATGTCTGAGGAACTTACCCTGTACATCCCTACATGGCATCAGAGCTATTTGAGGGCCACATCCATTAGTGATCCAAATCGGAAGCCAATAGAACTGCATCTGAATTTCATTTCCTAGATCTACTGTCACTGACTGCTTTCTTGTCAAGAGGACCGATCTTTTGTATTAAGAGCATCTGTTCCAGTGAGGAAACCCTTTTGTTTGATGTGAAAAGGTTTCTGATAGCCCTAGCTATGTCATTTTTAAGAACTAAAGGTATACAATGTTTATTTGCAGTTTTTAGTTATTTTTCTCTCTGTTTATTTTGGTTTATTTAGCTCTCTGTTTTTTTATTACCAGATCTATACCTTTCATTTTTGCATATGCTCTTTGCCCTGTGACTCTGTGAAATTTGGGTAAATCACAAACAGAAAGGAAGGACTTTTCTCAGGCATATTCTCTTTTCCAACTCGCCTTAGTGTGATCTCAGAAAATAAAAAACATTGAGGAAAATTGTTAGTTTCTGGGTAAAGTTAACTTCAAACCGTAAGGCTTGTTTTTTTGTATGTCCATTTTTGGTTTTTTGGTTTTTGTTTTGCAGGAAAAAAAGAGCTTTCTCAAGTAAGCACGCACCCCAAAGCTTTGGTGACTAAAAAAAAAAAACCCTTCCTCTTTTCGAAAAATTATTAACCTTTTAAACTAGCTCACTTGGTCCAAAGTTACTTTATGAGAATAGAGGTCTTGAGTTCAAGTATTTCTCTTTGTTGAGCTAATTAGATTAAGTTTGGAAAGGGGGCAGATTTTTTTTAACAGATAACGTTATCATTCATTTCCACACATTCCCACACTTCGTCAGCATTTTCAACAACTTTTCTTCAAAAAGCCATAACTTCTTCATCTGGAAGTCGTTTTTAGAGCCGTTTTTTTAATAGGCCTGTTTTTTTGAGATCTTTCCATTGGAACACTTATTTTCAACATCTATAGCTTCAGTTTCTGTTAAAATAGAAAGTCGATGCCAAGTTATTCTTGACAGCACCAACTACTTTCAATGGTGGTCCTACATTTTGGATTTACTTAGAAGTAAAGGCCTTTATAGAATAGCCTCGGGCCAAGAAACCAAACCGAAATATGAAGATAAAACAACCAAATGGAAAAATAGGCAAGATCAAGCACGTGGGTTAATAGGGATGTCTATTTCTCTAGACCTTAGATTCCATATCGCAGAACTTGATACTCCTAATGAAGCAATGAAATAGATCACTAAAGTTTTTGGAATTAGAAATGAACTTAAAGCCCATCAACTCGAAAATGAGTTGCTTACATTAGACCGCAATAATTTTTCTTCCATTGAAGATTTTCTGTCCAAGTTCAAGACCCTTAGACTTCTCTTGGAAGGTGTTAAGGTTAAGAAAGAAGATGGTAACCTTATCTATTCTATTCTTACTAAGTTGGGACCAGCCTACTCTGTGTTTGTCTCCACCTTCCGTTCTACAAGAGAAGCCTTCATTTCTCAAGGACAAGACTATGAGTCCCCTTCCTTTGATGCCTTTTGTGATTCTTTAATAAGAGAACAAGAAAAACTCTTACACCTTGGTCTTCTTAATCTTGGAAACTCTTCTAAGAAAGCCTTAGCTACTCAGCAGCAACCAAATTCAAAGATCCTAAGAAGCCATATCCTAAAAAGAATGGTCCTAAACCAAGCAAGGGTCCTAAGCAATTTCAGCCTCAAAGTGAAAAGTCATTTCAACAAAATGATAAGGAAAATAAAAACAAAGGGAAGAAGATTGATAGACATTTCCACTTTTGTAATCGAGATGGCCACTTAGAATCTGTTAGGTTCCTATACCAATAGGCGTCATAATTTTTTATTGGATGAGATTAAACATGTAATATGTACATACCTTTTCTTTCTAAAAATGTTTTCCATATTCAAAAAATTAAAAAATGTAAAGAGGGTATGTCCTAAAAGATAAATCAAAGGACAAAAAGAATAAAAAAGGTAAAAAATATGAAAAATATGAACCCCAAGAAAGAAAAGACCATGAAAGTGTGCAAGTGAAAATGCCACTGCTATTTACTTTTTGTACAAATTAAATAATTGTGTGCAGTTTGTAACCTATGCCACAATCCATGAGAGTCAAAATGTTTAAGCTTGGCTATTTCATGCTTATAGATAGAGAATAAAATCTAACCAAATAGTGTAATCTTGGCAAATAAGTAGATAGGTAGAGTTAATAAAGGAGCTCAACTATTTAATATGAGCCCTTGGATGTAATAAGGTTAGATTTAATTAGATTACCATTGTAAAAGAAAGAAAAATGTTTGATAAGGGTTTGCTAGCTCAAATGCACCCTAATAAAAAGAAGTAAAAAATGGTAGGATGAGTAGGTGGGTAAGTAGAAGAAAGGTTGTAGAATTGTGATGATTGCT
This sequence comes from Pinus taeda, assembly GCA_000404065.3. Taxonomy (NCBI): domain Eukaryota; kingdom Viridiplantae; phylum Streptophyta; class Pinopsida; order Pinales; family Pinaceae; genus Pinus; species Pinus taeda. Next base: position 11,095 of record APFE031011993.1, on the reverse strand, counting down.
AGACAAAAGCGTATTTATCACCCTCATCATGAAAGTTCTAAGTATGAATGAGAAATTGGACTGCCATAAACTTCACAAAGTCAAATTGATTAATTTCCCCTCACTTATTTCACCTTTTACTTAACTAATTTCCCAAAATAAGTTTCAAGCACCCAAAATCTTAAAGTCAAAGGGGCTTAGAGCATTTCTCTGACTTTTGGAGGGACCAGACCCTCAACCCAATGACTTATAGATCTTAAGTACTAAAAACCCCTCATAAACATTCACCCCCTTCAATTCATTCATTTTCCCTAATAAATTCCTTTTCCTAAGGTATACCATTTTCCTAAGGAAAATCAATCACCGCCATGGAAACCCCTTTCCACAAAAAACCCAAAAAATACTTTTTAGCCTAAATTATGACGTATGTATCGTAAAAGCAAACAAATGCAAAGAATTCATTATACTTACTGCAATTTCATTTCTGCCATTCTCATATTAATTTCTAACATTTATATATATTAATTCCCAAAGAAAAAACCCTTTCCCGTATAGTTCTATTAAAACCCTTTAATTTAATAGCACTAACCCAGTTTAAATATAAACTATACTTTGCCCCAAACCCCGACGAATCATTTAATTAATCGATTTGTGATTAATTAAAAGTTATCCCCAATGCCCTAACCCCGCCTTAATCCATCATTTAATTAAATCCCGTCGTGCTTAAACATCAGCCGAACCCCTCCATTACCCTTTGTGCAACTCCTGCACATGATCACTGCACGATCTCCCCCCTCCCAATTCAACGACCCACATTGATTTTGGAATGGCCTGAAATCGAAACAATAGCTACCCGAAATGTGTTATTTTCCGCCGGGCCTCTGAGGCGACATGGCACTCGATGAGTGAAATCGGGTGGCCTCCCCCGAATACCACCAAGCGCGCAAAGGCTGTGTGAAATAAACAGCTTACCACTAGCCCGCTACTCGCCAAAAATATCACTTTTCACCCCGCTACGCGGAAAACCGCTATTGTTCACTTGTACCCGACAAATTGACTTTTGGACATAAATCCAAAAAAAATCCCCGAATCATTGTTTTATCATTTTTTAACTGCAAGCTTCCATGCATGTGCTTGTGAACATTGAAAGCCGTTAACCCATGTGCACTTGCACTCTGAAGATGCCAAAAGCTCCCAGATTGCCTTCTAGCCTAATTGAAGCCCTTTCAATTATTCAGAATCATGAGTGAACCAGTTCAGACCTAGTTTTCATCAATTCTAGGTATTTAAGCCAGAATCCATTGAAATCCGTGTTAATTTCCAAACCAGTCTCTAAAACTTGCTTAATTGAAATTAAAGGGAACTCTAGTAGGATAAAAACCACTTGGAATTGAACCCCCATTGTCTCAAAAACTGAAAATTTACTTTCACCCCATTCTTAAATCCTTAAGAACTAAGAGTGTCTGCCCTTATTGCCATGGATGTCAGGCGAATTACTACTCCTCACTTGGACTTGGACCACCTTCCCCTTACTGATAAATATTTGAAATCAAGGACACCGCTATCCTTGAATCCCCTATCAAACTGTACTGCCGATACAGGGACCAATACCTAAACCAAGCTGATAAAATAGGTCTATGGGAATCTGATTTACCCAAGTATCAATTCCATGAGGTGCACATTTTCCGTGAAATCATTCATTATTGCCATGCAAACTACATTCCCAATCAAAGAGCAGTGATGTCCCCCGACCAAACCATACTTTTCACCATCACTACCGAGTTAACCAATGAAATGATGCAATTACAACTAGGGCAGAACTTAACCCCTATTTCAATTGGAGACCTACTAGGAAAATTTCCCAAGCTTACCACTGCCAAGATTGCTGAAATGCTTCAGACTTTCATCAGGGAGGAAAAGCACGCCCCAACAGAACCTCCTCCATATGTGGCTACCATATTTTCCCCATTTGGTCAGGATATAGTAGCAATGATCTCTTATGTTTTAGGCTATACGACCAGTGAATATACAGATGAAATCATTTTATCCTTCATGTCCATTTTTACTCCAAGATAGTCCCCTGCTGTCATGTATGATTATGCCAAATACATAGTTGATAGGATGCATGAACAATTTTTGAGAATGAGTAATGAAAGAGTGTTTAAGTATTCTTCAGTTTTGTACCACCTTTTCTTATATTATCAAGCTGAAAAGTTTCCATTCACTCTCCAAAAGCTTGACACTAAAGGTCATCCTAGGTCAGTAATTTTTTGGACTCCTTTGATACATAAGCATGATTCCCCATATCCACACACAGATTTCATTGATCTTTTTTTACATCCAGTAGTGACCGTGCTGCTAGGATGTCCTCCTCCAAGAATCAGTTCATACATCAGGAGGATCCTGCAGCTGTCAAAACAACACAAAGTGGGAGATTGGTACTTGTACCAAAATCACACAGAAATTAGGATCTCTGGCTATGATTTGGCCCTATATAAACTACCCAGATACCTCCCAATGAGGTTATTTGCTCTGGAGTACTACAGGAAGATAATCAACTCAAATGAGGTACATTTTGTTAAAGCCAAAACGAAGGCCCAACTCAGAATCAAAGATCAACTAGGCCCCTTTGTATGCAATGGCAGAGAAGTAGAAGAAATCCTTCATAGACTCAAACTAAAACAAGGGTTCATGTGGAGATATGACCCCTGTGACTTCATCTGCAATAGAATACAAAAAAATAAGGTGACTTCGTACATCCACCATTGAATCCCTGAAATAGAGAAATATGCAAATAAGTTGGTATGGGTGGAGAATACTCTAGTGGAAGAGATAACACTGAAGTTTCTATTGAAAATGCACTAATTGATCTAGAGAAAAGGCTTGATGAAGGTTCTTTCCTACAGGTGCCAGGAGAATCTCAAACACAAGGAGAATCTCAAGCACAAGGAGAATCACAGGCACATAGTGAACAACATACAAAAGAAGAGTCCCAGATGTAAGAAGAGTTAGAACAACCAGAATTATCAGAAGAGCTAAATCAAACAGGTACACAACAACTCAATATGAGTACTCCCCCTAACTTGCAAACTCCTCTAAATGAGGAGAAGAACCTCAAAAGGAATAGGGAGGAGGCCACTACATGAAGCAAAGAAACCATACAAACATATGCAGAAACTAGCCTAGTCAAAAAGTAGAGGTTAAATCCTATTTCGGAGCAAGAATTCACAGAAGAAACAGTAGGGGCCACTAGCACAGAGAAAGAAAGAAGTAGGCCTACTAATCCTTCTGGGGGCACATCAAAACCTTCCACATCTCATACTTAGATGTTGGAGAGACAATAGAGTGTTGAAGTTTCCTCATTTAGGATGCGAGCAGACAAAGATGAAGATATCAAAGAAAGGTACAATGACATCAAAGTTAGGAATGAGAGGCTAAAGGCACAGACTCATGCATAGTACCTCAAGATGGCACCTACCAACCAAACAAGGCTGATGTCAGCGTATGATGTGAAAGAAGGAAAAATGAAAATGACATTCATGAAGCCTACCACACAACAACCAAGATCAGTAGCTAACTTCCAAAAGATAGATTTTGAAGTGCTGGCAAAGGACATACATCCTATTGACTAGATTGAGTTTCAAAAATAGACAGGGGAGATGATTTAATCCACCTTGATAGGGAAAGCCATCACAACCCTCCAATTGCAGAACTCCCTGAATAATATATCATCTCAGTTCCAATTGGAGAAGGCCTCTTCATAGGCAAAAGACACCAAATCAAGTCCTTAGAGGACTTAATTATTGAGTTGGGACACGATCCCAAAGATGTGAAGGCCACTGAAAAATCAATCAAGAAGAAAAATGATGACATAGTTGCTTTGAAGAAGCAACTCAAAATTCCACCATTGCATCGTCCACAAACAAAAGAAGTCCTTGAAACAAAAAAAGGAGAAGAAGAGCTTATGGACTTGGTCCTAAAGCTAAATGACCAATTGAAAGAAACCGAGAAAGAAATGGACACATTGATTTAGTCCAAACAGAGTGAATTTCCCCCCTTAGTGATAGATTCCTGAACTCCAACCATAAATCGAAGTTTAGTAAACTTCGCCTCTATGAGAGCCTTTGTAAAGATGTTTGCAACTTTATCATTTGTTGAACAATATTGCACTTCAAGAACATAGTCATGAATGAGCTTTTTGATGAAGTGCATGTGTAGTTCAATGTGTTTGATGCGCTGATGTTAGACTGGATCTTTGCATAGTTGAATGACACTTTTATTATCACACAAAAGTGTAGTTGGATGCTGCTGTTGAAAGCCAAACTCTGACATGATCTGATGAAACCACAGGGCTTCCTTACTAGCTTCTATGGTGCCACGATACTTTTCTTCTTCTGAAGAAAGAGAAATGGCACTTTGTTTCTTGAAAGCCCATGTAATAGTTCTAGAACCAAGAGTGGAGACATAACCGATAGTAGACTTCCGATCATCAGGGTCACCAGCCCAATCGGAATCAGTGAAACCAACCAATGGAGGAGATGCTTTTGCATTATAATGAATCCCAAACTGAACTGTACCTTGAACATAATGAAGTGTTCTTTTAGCTTCTTTCCAATTACTTTCATGTGGGTTTTGCATAAATTTAGCAATAAGGCCAATAACAAAGGAAAGTTTAGGACAAGTATGGGTTAGATACAAACGTTTTTCTACAATTTGACTGAAATTTTGGTTCTAGACTGAAAGGGGAAGTAAAAGTGACTGAAATTTTGGCTCTAGACTGAAAGGGAGAAGGGGTTGGCTTAGAGTATTCTATTTAAAAGTGGCGTAGAAGATCACAGGCATACTTGGACTGGGAAAGGGAAATAACTTCCTTGGATTGCAAGACTTGAGGACAAACAAAATAATGCAAGTGCCTTAATTTTGTCATTTCAAACTTCGTTTTAAGGCTGGACTTCACATGGTTTATAAGGTTGGGATCACTACCAGTAAGGATAAGATCATCAACATAAAGAACAATAATGATAAGAGACTTACCCACTTTCTTGGTGTAGACAATATTGTCAGAATGAAACCTAGAAAAGCCAGTATCTAAAAGAAAGATATTCCATTTTGGCATACCAAGCCTGAGGGGCTTGCTTGACACCATAAAGGGATTTCTTAAGTCAACATACAAGGCTAGAGTCTATTTGTATAAAACTAGGAGGTTGTTCCATATAGATTTCTTCATGGAAGTCCCCATGCAAGAAGGCAGATTTAATATCCATCTGATGGACTTCCCATTTGAATGAGGCAGCAAGCGAAAGAACAAGGTGGATAGAGTTCATTTTGGCAACAGGGGAGAAGGTTTCAGTATAGTCAATGACTTCAACTTTTGAAAAACCCTTAGCAACAAGATGAGCTTTATGTTTATTTACTTTTCCATCTGGTCCAAACTTGGTTCTATAAACCCATTTGCATATAAGAAGTTTTCATCCCTTTGGAAGAGGAACAAGATCCCATGTATCATTTGGCAATAATGAACAATATTCTTCATTCATAGCTGTGTCCCAATTTGGATGGTCTAAAGCTTCTACAAAGGTGTCAGGATCATAATTCGCTGAAGCTTGAGCCAATAAAGAAGAGGCTCTATCGAACTGAGAACTTGTACATCACTGATTTGTAGGATCACCTGCAAGAGCACCTCCTGCATCTCGAGTAGAAAAGACCCATTTTGGAAGCTAAGGAGGTGAAGGAGGGTCCTGAGAAGGTGGGGGAGGATTGTCATCCTCGCTGTCGTCATCCAAAGAAGAAATATTTTCGGAAGTAGAAGGGATAGAGAGAGGTGGCACATCCACGAACTAGGCTCGCAGGCCGATATATTTTCAGCAAATTTTACATCTCTTCTAATGATAATATTTTTGGACGTAGGTGAAAAAATCTATATCCTTTGACATCTTCAGAATATCCAACAAAAATACATTTTTCACTCTTAGGTTCTAAGGCTTTGTGTTTCTCATTGGGAATATGGGCCCATGCTTCAATTCCAAAAACATGAAAGTGACTTACATCTGGTTTAATTTAGCTCCATGCTTCTTCTGGAGTGATATTCTTTAAAACCTTAGTAGGAGTGCGATTTACTATGTAATTTGCATAGTTAATTGCTTCTGCCCAAAAAATAAGACTAAGTCCTTTAGATTGAAGCATACAGTTAGCCATTTCCTTTAAGGCGCGATTCTTCCTTTCAGCTACACCATTTTGTTGTGGAGTATATGGAACAATATGTTGCATTTGAATTCCATGCTGAGTCCAAAAGTTGATGAATTTGTTGTTAACATATTCTCCACCATTATTAAATCTTAGCTTAAGAATTTGATGTCCATATTGTTTTCTAATAAAGGCCTTAAAGGCCAAGAACATGTTAAATACTTTGCTCTTGATTCTTAAGAAGTATACCCAAGTGCATCTGGAGAAATCATCAATGAAAGTTAAGAATTACTTGTAGCCAAAGAATGAAACAACTAGAAGTGGACCACATAAATCACTATGCATAAGTTGTAAAGGGGTTGAGGCCTGCCAAGAGGTACGTTTTTCAAAACTATCTTGATGATGTTTTCCGAGTACACATTTAGAACAAACACCATATTTGCAAGATACCATAGGAAGAGCTGTCACCATATTTTCTTTACATAGATTTTGAAGGGCGCGATAGTTTAAGTGACCAAATTGCTCATGCCAAAGTTTTCTCGCTTCATCATTATGGGCAAAAAATATCGAGGGAACATTTGATGACCCAAATTTGTTAAACTTATACAACCTTGTAGAATCATGAGCAATTCCACTAGCTAAAATCTGTTTAGGATCTCTTAGTTCCTTAATTACAACATCGTGAGGTGAAAATTCAACGGTTTTATCTTCTCCTGAATGAGTACTCTGATATATAGATAGAAGGTTGCAGGATAAGGTTGGAACATATAATACATTATTAAATTGACCATTGTCTAGATGAACAATTTCAGCCCCTACAACACTATGAGATCTATCATCACCAACATATATATTTTTGGTGTTACAATCATTTAAAGAAGAAAATATGGCTTTGATTTTGGCCATGTGATAGGAAGCTCCAAAATCAATGAGTCATTCATGAGAATGAGAAGAAGAAGATACATTTAGTTCATAACCAAACTGAGATTCTTGACAACCACATGCAGAAAGTGAAATTCTTAAAGATGAAGTTGAAGTTGAAGAGTGCTCCAAATAGATGTTATGCTTCTTCATTGTTGCTTCCAAGGCTTCCATCTTCTTAAAACATTTGGATTCTAAGTGGCCGTCTTGATTACAAAAGTTGCAATGTCTATCAATCTTCTTCCCTTTGTTTTTATTTTCCTTATCATTTTGTTGAATTTATTTTTGATTTTAAGACTGAAATGGCTTAGGACCCTTGCTTGGTTTAGGACCATTCTTTTTAGGATACTACTTTTTAGGATTCTTTGAATTTGGTTGTTGTTGGGTGGCTAAGGATTTATTAGAAGAGTTTCCAAGATTAAGAAGACCAAGATGTAAGATTTTTTCTTGTTCTCTTATTAAAGAATCACAAAATGCATCAAAAGAGAGGGACTTGTAGTCTTGTCCTTCACAAAGAAAGACTTCTCTAGTAGAATGGAAGATGGAAACAAGCACAGAGTAGGTTGGTCCCAACTTAGTAGGAATGGAATAGATAAGGCTACCATCTTCTTTCTTAATCTTAACCCCTTCCAAGGGAAGTCTAAGGGTCTTGAACTTGGACAAAAAATCTTCAATGGAAGAAACATTATTGGAGTCCAACGTAAGCAACTCATTTTCGAGTTGATCGGCTATAATTTCGTTTTTAATTCCAAAAACTTTAGTGAGTTGTTTCATTGCTTCATTAGGGGTATCTGGTTCTGAGATATGAAATCTAAGTTCTGGAGAAATAGACATCCCTATCAACCCACATGCTTGATCTGGCCTATTTCCCATTTGGCCGCCTTATCTTCATCTTTAGGTTTAGTTTCTTGGCCTAAGACTATTCTGTAAAGACCTTTACTTCTAAGTAAATCCACAAAGTAGGACCACCATTGGAAGTAGTTGGTGTTGTCAAGAATAACTTGGCATGGGCTTTCCATTTTAACAGAAACTGAAATTATAGATGCTGAAACTAAGTGTTCCAATGGAAATATTTCAAAAAATTAGGCCAATTAAAAAAAAAACGTCTCTGAAAACGGATTCTAGATGAAGAAGTTATGGATTTTTGAAGAAAAGTTGTTGAAGATGCCACGAAGTGTGTGAATGAGCAGAAGTGAATGATAATATTATATTTTAAAATAAAATCCCCCCATTTCCCAAACTTAATCTAAGTAGCTCACTTTAAAAAAAAATTATGTGACCTGCGTTTGCGAAAGTCACTTTTACAATGGTACTTTATGAGCTACCCACTAAATTGTAACTTAAATAAAAGATAAAGAGACTTTAGAATTACAAGTGACTCACTTTTTATAATGGGTGAGAACACTTTTACACAAAGTAACTTTAAAACATAAGTTACATGTGTTTTTTGAAAAAGTAACTCAACAAAATGAAAGACTTGAACTCTAGACCTCTATTCTCATAATGTAACTTTGGACCAAGTGAGCTAGTTAAAAGGTTAGTAATTCCTAGAAAAGAGGAAGGGGGTTGGTTTTTTTTTAGCCACTGAAGCTTTGGGGTGTGTGCTACTTGAAAAAACTCGTTTTGTCTACAAAACAAAAAAACACACAACCCAACATGGACATACAAAAAAAAACCTTATGTTTCTAATTTTTTGAGATCACACTAAGGCACGACATAAAACAACATACACATGAGAAAAATCCTTCCTTTATGTTTATGATTTCCCCATATCACACAGAGTCACGGGGCAAAGAGCAGACACAAAAATGAAAGGTATAGATTAGGTAATAAAAAACAGAGAGCTAAAGAAACCGAAATAAATTGATAGATGAATAACTAAAACTGCAAATAAACACTGTATACCTCGAGATCTTAAAAATGACGTAGCTAGGACTACCAGAAAACTTTTCGCGTGAAACGAAAGGGGTTCCTCGCTATAACAGATGCTCCTAACACAATAAAGTAGTTCTCTCGGCCTGAAAGCGGTCAGAAACAGTAGATCTAAGAAACAATACTCTAACGTAGTTGTACCGGCTTTCGATTTGGATCACCAAGGGGTGCGGCCCTCAAACAGCTCTGATACCAATCATGAATTTACAAGGTAAGTTCCTCAGATAGAACATAAAAGGACACGACTCACAAATAGATCACATATCAATACACCAGTATTCTTGACGTGCTTAAAACCCTCAAAGAGGGAAACATTCCACGGCCTGAGCCAACACGGCCACTTCAGGCAATTTATTAATAAAAGAAAGAAAATTTACATAAACTTCTCTCATGAACAGTCACCCAACAAATGACCCTTCATGCTCTTTAAATAGAGATCATGGACCAATCGGGTGTTAAGCCACGGATCAAGTGTCGGTAATACCGTGGAGAGAATGAATTATACCGTCAGATTGTAAGTTGCAAAAGTACATAGTAAAGAAATACACTTTACCTAACTCTACACTAGACCAAGTTATACTTAAATATTTCCTATGTGTCGGAATATCCTAACAACATTACAAGCCATGCTGTCATATAACACATCACTGGCCATGTTGTCCAACTCTGTTGGGCCATGTTTCCATATAATACATTAGGCCATACTACCATATAGCACATTGGGCCATGTCTTGCTGGGCACTGGGCCATATCTCAGTAGGCCATATACCAAACACATATATAATGCACGAGCCATGTTAGATGGACTAGGTCATCTGACCAAACACACATATAATGCACGAGCCATTCTAGATGGACTAGTTCATACTATGAGCAAACCATGGAAACTGATTACCCATCATAGGCATAAGAAGATAGTCCATGGGAGCCATACCCACGTGAGCCATAACCATGCAAGATAATATCTATCACAGAGATCAAGAATATATATACCAAACTGAGTTTGGACCATAAATCATAGAAAAATGTGTTGCATATAAACTGTGGTGATGGTATATCAAGAACTGGAGTGACACTTCATTCTCTGAGGATAGTAATACCCTGAATACTATACAACAAGAGATGCAAGACAGTAACCATAATGCGATATTGGAACAATGATGTTAATGATTATTGTAATGTGATGACTACAATCAATGCGAGACTATAATAATGTGATAATTGTAATGTGTTGCCACTGTAATTATGTTGCATTTGTAATTGTGTTTCTACTATTATAAAGAGAGCTATAGTCTTATCATAGACATAGAGCGAGTTCCAAGTGACTGTAGGAGTCTTGAGGTAGCGTGAAATGTAATATTGAGACAATGCAACAACTAGAGATCAATGAATATGTATTGGTACTTAGCAAACATTAAAGGTAGATAAGCAAATACATTTTTCTTTTTTGTTGGAGACCTTTTTTTTGGAAGAGAAGTGTAATGATTTAATGAATTCAACATTTCTGTTTTTATTTTTTATGGAAAGAATCGAAAGAGCACAAAATATTTTTAGGACCTTTACGATGATTAAAAGTAAGGGAGCTATGATTCTGGATTTTAGAGATCTGTGGTTAATAATGAATCAAGAGCTATGATTCATTATAATATAAAGATCATTATAATATAAAGTTTATAATGCAGGGATTAAACTCAATGGTACAAGATAGGGTGAAGGACTCAATGAAGACATTTTTTTTGCAATAAACACCCATATACATATTCTTTTTCTTCTTTCGCCTTTAGATTAATAAGTGTTCAACAAGATAGACCTTGGACCACAATTACACTGATAGGTCTAGGAGATAAAATGTGCAAGAAGGTTATGAAATAAAGATGGTAATATTTTCTTTGGTTTCAATTTTTCAAAGGCTCTTGATTAATAACTCAAGAAACGCTCGCATAAATGGAGCTGAAGATAAGTAGACACCTGTAATGGCTTGAGGAAATTTTGAATTGTTGATGTGCATAAGCAAGTTGTTATGACTCACTAGTAAGTTTTCTTGCAGCACTAGTAATCTTTTTTGTTATCACATGTAGAT
>APFE031011992.1:26556-46707 GCA_000404065.3 Pinus taeda | reverse complement strand
GCTACACCGAACTTCACAAAAACCTTTATTGTGGAATGTGATGCTTCAGAAAATGGAATTGGTGTTGTTTTAATGGAAGATGAAAGACCCATTGCTTTTGAAAGTCGTCTAATCAAGGGAAATTTTTTAAACAAAGCTATTTATGAGAAGGAAACGTTGGTAATACTACATGCACTTAAGAAATGGCGACCCTACCTAATGGAAAGACACTTCAAGCTAAAAATGGATCATGATAGCCTTAAATACTTTTTAGAACAAAGATTATCCTCTGAAGGTCAACAAAAGTGGGTCACAAAGATGTTGGCTTATGACTTTGAAATCATCTACTAAAAAGGGAAGCAAAATGTGGTGGTAGATGCACTCTCAAGAAAGGATGAGGATGTGGAAGCATTGTTGGGCGCCATTTCTATTATCCAACCAAATTGGATAAATGAACCAAGGGAGGAATTGAAGAATGATGAAGAAGTGTGGGCACTTATTTGAAATTTACAACAAAATTCCAGTACATCTGATACATTTAGCTAGAAGAATGATTCATTATGGTACCAAGATTGCTTATACCTCAATAAGAATTCACAACTCAAACAAAAGATTCTTATGGAATTGCACACTTCTCCCTTAGGAGGGCACACAGGATTTTTAAAAACTTACCACAGGGTTAAGAAGGAATATTTTTGGAATGGCCTTAAATCAGGTATTCCGAAGTTTGTGGCGCAAAGTTTGGTTTTCCAACAAAAAAAAGTTGAAACAATTAAGACCCCGAGTCTATTACAACCTTTGTCCATTCCAAGCCAACGTTGGGAGGAGGTTTCAATGGATTTTATCACAGGTTTACCCAAGTCTGAGGGAAAGAGTGTCGTCATGGTGGTAGTAGTTGATAGACTTACCAAGTATGCACACTTTTGTGCATTATCACATCCATTTAAAGCCAGTACAGTTTCTAGTGCATTTTTGAAACAATTCAAAAGCTACATGGAAACCCAAAGATTATTGTAAGTGACAGAGATCCCATTTTCACTGGAAATTTTTGGACAGAATTATTTTCTTGTCTTGGTACTCAGTTAGCTCATAGCTCATCTTATCATCCTCAATCTGATGGGAAAACTGAGATAGTAACAAATGTTTGGAAGGATATCTTCGTTGCTTTGTATTTGATAAACAAACACAATGGGTCAAATGGTTGCCCTCTGGCTAAATGGTGGTATAACACTTCCTTCCATACAACAACAAAAATGACCCCATTTATGGCACTTTATGGGTATTAGCCACCATCCATCACATCATATTTAAGAGAAAATTCTAAGGTTCAGGCAGTGGAACATCACATCGAACATCAACAACAAGTCCTCCAACTCTTAAAGGATAACCTCGTGTTGGCATGGAATAGAATGAAACAACAGGCAGATCAACATCGCAGTGAAAGAAGTTTTGTTGTAGCTGATTGGGTATTTCTACGGCTACAACCATATAAGAAAATGTCCCTCAAGCAAGCTAAGAAGGATAATAAATTATCACCAAAGTATTATGGTCCGTACAAGGTGTTGCAAAAGATTGGTACTATGGCATACAAATTAGAGCTTCCTATAGCTTCTCGATTGCACCCAGTTTTCCATGTTTCGTGTTTAAAGAAGGTTATAGGCGATAAGCTCCCAGTTCAAACAATATTGCCATAACTTGACGAGGAAGGAAAAATTATATGGGAACCAGAAGCAGCCACAGAAACAAGAACTCGGCAGCTACGAAATCGATCAATTTCAGAGTATCTTATCAAGTGGAAGAACTTATTTGCTAAACATTCCACATGGGAGGATGAGAATTTTATACAAAAGCATCCAGAGCTACTCAAGCATTGAGGACAACACTTTTTTGAAGGAGAGGGGCATGTTGGGTCCCTATAATACTAGTGATTATCCCATTACCATTGTAGTTGTACCCCTTATTAATATTGTTGTGCCCCTATTGTCCCCATATTGTTATTACTATGCCCCATAGAATCCCTCTATTGTTATTTTTGTGGCATCATATTATTATTGTTAGGTCGGCTGGGTTATATTGTGACTCCTTAGAATCCTATATATAGAAAGGGCGTTTTTTCATTTGTATCATCCAAGAATTGTTCATTTATGTAATGTAAAGGAGGTTCCCCCCTCAAAGAGGCTGAATTCTAAGGCGTGGATCTATCTTTTCTATCTTTTTCTTGAGCTGGTTTCATAACACTATCCTACACACTCAGCTGTAGAGGTCTGCGCACTCAACTGCAGACTTCTACCCTAGACCTCTATGCATATAGTTGTAGAGCCTCTCTTCTACTCTAAGACCATTCGTTCTTTCTGCTAATGACCCATTACATTCATCATCATCACTAATACTACTGCCTTAGACTCTTCTAAGACTCTCCTTTTTATGCAATCCCATGGTCCGTAGACCATGGGTGGATCTTCTAAAGTCGACACAACTTTCATAAAAGAATGTCAGAAACCCTTTATGACACTTCACCTCTACATGCTCTGCGACCACAAATTGTGGAGACTTTACACTTTACATACAAAAACTTGGGCTTTTTACTCGCAAAATTGACCCTAGAGGACCCTATCCCAACAATTAGGTTATCATCTAGAGACCTCAAGTGCTTGATTGAAAGGTATTCAAAAACCTTTGTCCCTTTGACTTTTTCTCTTCTTTTAACATCTATTAGTAGTATACTTAAGACTTTCACCACTAGGAGGAAGAGAAGGGGCAATAAAGGAATCCTTGTCTCAAACCCCTCTGGGTGTGTAAGAATCCAGATGTTGAACCATTAATTAGGACCACAAATGAGATGACGTAAGACAACCCATAATCAAGTATATGAAGGGGTTGTCAAGCCATAGGTGAGTTAATAATATATAGAGGTAATCCAACTAACTTGATCACATGATTTTGAAAATAAATTTTCATAACCACTCCTTTATGCCTTTGCATATTTAAGATGGTCAACCCTTCTTGAGCCACACCTACAACCTCATGAATTTTCCTTCTTTCAAGAAAGCCAATTTTGTCCATGGATATGGCCTTAGACAAAATTGGATTGATTCATTGATATATCACCTTAGGAATAAATTTGTAAATACAATTACACAACACAATAGGTCTAAAATAATGAAATGTTATTTGAAATTGGCTAGAATTTTACTAGATACCCTTGATTCCTCCACCACTCTCAAAAGGTATCCTCTAATCAAATCATAATACCAAGAAAGAATTCAATAGAGAACCCATATTGTCTAGGAATTTTGTCCTTATGGGTTGTGTATGACCCAATTGAGCTCCTCTTCTCAAACTTTATCCCTCAAGGGAGTATTGTCATCTTCATCCATAATTCTGGGAAGTGGTTAGGCAATCCAAAATTTTTTTATAATCAAAATTCTTTCTTCAGCATGGTAGGAGAGTTAAAATAACTCTTCCCCATGTTAGCCAAATCTTCAAAGGAGGATACATGTACATTGTTATGGTCCACAAAATTCCAAATGGTATTTTTCATTTTCTTTCCTTTTGCAGAAGTTATTAGGTCACTATAATACGAATGTAGCCCCCATATTATTATTTTTGTGCCCCATGTGGCCCCCATATTATTAATGGTGTGCCGTGTAGAAGCCCACTATTGTTATTGTTGTGCCTTTACATTATTATTTTTATTTAGACCTTGATTATATTGTGATCCTTTAAAATCATATATATATCAAGGAGATCTTGTCATTTGTATCATCGAAGAATTGTTCATTTATGTGATGTAAAAGGAGGTTCCCCCCGGGTAGGAACATACCAGAGCTTTTTGATTAGAGGGGCAGATGGCTAGGGTTTGGAGGCGAGGGTTTCGGGCAGAACCACGATCAAGTCACGGTTGGGGAGACTGCAGATAGGCCTTCCGTGCACAAGTGCAGGCGCAGGAAAGCCTCTCCCAGTTGACTGACAACTGGAGGTCGGTGTCGTTCTGCTTTAGCGCGTAGTTAGGAGATAATATCATCGCTGGAGCTGCAGGCTTTCCGTTTTTCCGTTTTCAAGAGAATAGGGCAAGGGCGCTTGACATCTTGACTGTTTGCTGTCGCTTTTCTCGGAACGACTCCCTAAACCATGGTTAACTCTAATGAATTGGTGGATTTGGACCCGGAATTGGAGGATATTCTTTTAATGTGGGGAAAGGATCCTTCAGTCCAAAACATGGAGCAGTATTTTGGAGCATACAAGCTGTCGAGGCCGGAGTCTTTTTCTCAGGAGGTAAATCCTTCCTTTTTGCATCAAAGCGAGGATTCAGGTAGCGAAGCCATTAGACT
Source organism: Pinus taeda (assembly GCA_000404065.3). Classification (NCBI taxonomy): domain Eukaryota; kingdom Viridiplantae; phylum Streptophyta; class Pinopsida; order Pinales; family Pinaceae; genus Pinus; species Pinus taeda. Next base: position 42,397 of record APFE031011992.1, on the reverse strand, counting down.
TTGGAACCAGGTTTTTCTCAAGCAGGTGGACGGGGAGTCAGCGGCGGATGGGTCGACAATAGGCACTCTTTTTTCTGAGAACAAGGGTAAAACAGTGTCAAGCCGGAACTTTCCCTCAAAGGGCTTTGAAGACATAGAAAATTTGGGACTTTCTTCAGGTTTCGGTAAAGCAAGGGGTCCTGGAGGGTTCCTTCCATTCTCTAGGGTTTCTTTGCCAAGAGAACCCCCTTTTTCAAAAGAAAATCCAGCAGGAGGCTTCGAAGGTCAAATTGACATCCTAGTGGGAGAGCCAGGAGGACTCGATGGTGCATCACCTAGTAATCATTCTTCAGGGAACCCCGCTCCCATTTCCTCTGCCCCTGTTCAATCACAGCCGGAGGTAGACTTCCCTGCGGACACGAATCAAGAGGATCCAGAATGGATCGATGGTCTTGGGGAAACTAGGGCCTCTGAAGAAGACTTAAGGAAAAAAGGGGAGAAAAGAAAATCCCAAAGGCCAATTGGATCACAGGAGCTTGAAGGGAACTTAGTTTTAGGCATGGAAGTCTCTATAGAAGAAACCCTAGAAGTAGTAGAATGCACCCTTGTCGGCAGGGCGAGAGGTAAGAAATTTTCGCCAGAAGTCCTTCAAGCCTGGGGAGAACAACGTTTCGTTTCTAATAGACCTCTACGGTTTGAGGCTCAATGTTTAGCTAAAGGGTGGTTCATGTTCCCGTTTGAGGATAAGGAGGCGGTAGAGTGGGTGCTTGAATGAAACTGGATTATAGTGAGCATACCGGTTTTGCTGAAAAAATGGAGCCCCCTTTTTGATGCTATCAAAGAGAAAACAGATGTGTTCTCGGTATGGGTGAGGGCACTGGGCCTCCCCTCATTTCTATGGACAGAAGCTGTGTTTAAAGCCATCGAAAACAGATTGGGATCCTTCTTGGAAGCAGACATGTCTTTTCTAGAGACGAAGAACAGAGCGATGACCCACATTCTGGTGAGCCTTAATCTGAGTAAAGCTCTTGCCAAAAAAATTAATCTGCAATACAAAGATTATGTGTTTGAACAGATCTTGGATTATGAGCACTTGCCCTTTAGGTGCCACCTTTGTCATGAGTATGGGTACCTTGCTAAGGATTGCCAACTGTTCAGAAGAAGGAGGCGTTTTCGGAGGACCTCAGTATTCAGGGAGCCAGTTTTCAACCACGCTCAAGCTTCTCAAGAGAAAGAAGGTATGGAGAAACAGACCACTGAAGAAATGGAGATGGAGGGGACTCAAAAAGAGCTAGCATTTGAAGACCCCCAGATCCAAGAGGCGGCACAGAACACTGAACCACATCTGGCGGAAGCAGAGGAGGAGATTGAAAAGGTCGCATCGGCAGTTCAAAATCCAATCAGCGATTCTGAAAAGGGTATGTGCTCAGGTCCCCCTCTTTTCTTGCTACAATCTCCTGAGCATATTTTAGCTTCTATGCATATTTCGCCATCAAAATCACCCTCTCATATCAAAGGCCTAAATGAGATCACTGAACCTGAAAAGACCTCTCCTGATATAGATTCTATTTCAACTGCCATGCCGTCTCTTGATTTGAAATGTGAAGATAAGTGCCCCCCTCTTGTTTCCCCGGTTCATCACACCCCGTGCCCCTATAACCTTAGATCTATGGGAGCAAAGCCTGGGCTGTTCGGTGTAGTAGGAGGTTTAGGAAAGTCGACCTCTCATGGTTCTACCAAGAACAATAGAGGTAGAAAATCAGACCTTTCTAAGGCAAAACTAAAAGCCTAGTTGGACGTAGCAGATGGAAAACAACACTCTATCCCTGGGGTTCTTAGAGCAGTGCAGACCCTCGAATTTGTTATCAAATGATTATGTCCTCCTGGAATTGCAGAGGTTTGGCCAGTAAACCTAAGAAATTGGCCCTGAGAGACTGGTTGCAAAATTCAAAAGCTGACATTCTTTTTCTCCAAGAAACTTTGGGGAAAGGTACAGAGGTAGAAACAATGCTAAAGACTCTCCTGCTAGGATGGCACTTTTCTGCAATAGATTCATCAGGCCATTCGGGGGGTCTTGCAATTGGGTTTAAAGAAGGAAGAATTAAGATCATTAATCAATGGGGGACGAAGCAAGTTATGGGCATGGAGATTATCTCTCCTGACTTCTCCCATCCCCTCTTAATTGTAAACATTTATGGCCCTTGTCAAGGAAGGGAGAATTTCTGGGCCGATTTGATGGCGAAATCTTTGATGAAGTCTTCTCTGTTGATTGTGGGGGGTGAACTAAACTTCTCAATAGGAAGGGTAGAGGCATGGGGTCCATCGGCCAGGGAAGACCCATTGACGGATTTCTTCCACAATATCCTCTTGGATAACAACCTCATAGATCCCTCCCCGATCAAACTCAAGCCAACCTGGAGGAACAGAAGAGCAGGGGAGGATCGGATCGCCAAAAGATTAGATCGTTTTCTACTATCTGAGGACCTAATCTCAAAAGTTCCTATTCTCAGGCAGTGGGTTGAGGAGGTAGGCAACTCAAATCACTTCCCTATTTTTTTGGATCTCTCTTCCCCCCCCCAAAGCCCCCTGCCTCCTTTAAATTCAATTCTTCCTGGCTTCAATATCCATCCTTCAATAAACTTTTTTAAGGAAATGTGGATCCACCCGGACAAAAATGCAAGAGAGGACAAAAGCTTCCTATTCATGGAGAACCTCAAAAGATTGAAGAAAGCGACAATATCCTGGGCAAAGGACAGGAAGCTGAAACAGAATGAAGAGCTGTTTAAAATCAGGGAGGAGTTGAAGAAATTGGAGAGCATTGAGGAGGATGGATATATCTCACAGACTTCAAAGGATAGAATCCTTCATCTGGAGAAGCTTCAAAACCAAATTCTCTTGGACAAGGAAGAAGAATGGAGGCTCAAGAGTAGAGCAATATGGTTAAAATCAGGAGATGAAAATACTAGTTTTTTTCACAACTATGCAAAAGGAAGAAAATCTGTAAATACCATTTGGAGCCTCAAAGATGAAGAAGGAAGGGAGGCCAGCTCTTTTTCAAACCTCTCGGGTCTAGGACAGAGACATTTTCAGAGAATTTTCTCAGATCCGAGAGAGGCCAACATAGTAGAAGTCATTAGAACATCTCAATGTTTCCCAAGATTTGTCGAGGAGGAAGAAGCAGAAGAGCTATCAATCCCTATTTCCAAGGAGGAGGTTGAAGCAGCTATGAAAAATATGGCTAAAGACAAAAGTCCTGGACCTGATGGCTGGACTATTGAACTTTTTCTCTCTTTCTTTGATCTGATAGGCTCTAAAATCACCGATGTAGTAGAAGAATCAAGACAGAAAGGAGAAGTCTACAGGCCCTTTAATTCAACCTTTATAGCTCTCATTCCAAAGAAGGATGAACTGGAGAACTTCGAAGACTTCAGGCCGATCTCCTTGTGTAATTGTATTTATAAAATCATTGCCAAGGTGATTGCTATCAGAATTGTCCCTATCCTGTCAAGAAACATCTCAATGGAACAATTTGGTTTTTTGGATGGAAGGCAAATTCATGAAGCCATTGGAGTAGCTCAGGAGGTAATTCACAGTGTCAAACAAAAGAAAAAGAAGGGTGCAGTTCTTAAAATAGATCTCTCCAAAGCATATGATCGAATCAACTGGCTTTATCTCCAGATGTTGCTAACTCATTTGGGCTTCAACTATTCTTTCATCAGCTGGATAATGGGATGTATCTAAAATGTTAGTTTTGCTGTTTTGATCAATGGAGCAGCCTCCCCATTCTTCAAAAGCCAAAGAGGCCTTAGACAAGGCTGCCCTTTATCTCCTCTCCTGTTCTTCTAGTGGCAGAAGGGCTAAGCAGATTGATTCACAAAGCCAGAAGAGAGGAGAAGGTAAAAGGTATAGAGGTAGCAATAAATCTTTTCATCACTCATCTGCTTTTTGTTGATGACATTTTGATTTTCACTAATGGGTCATATAATGAACTGAAGGAGTTTAAATGCATTTTCGATCTTTTTCTGAAAGCTAATGGAATGCAGATAAACTCTAGGAAATCTCAAGTTTGTGTGGTAGATTTTGAAAGAAGAGAAAGATCCATGATGGCCAATCTTTTTCCCTTCCACCTTCAACCACTGGACTCCCCCTTCAAATATTTGGGATTCTGGCTAAAGTCGGTAGCATATAAGAAAGAGGATTGGAATTGGCTCATTGCAAAGCTAGAAGCCAGAATTACTCATTGGAGTTTCAAGTGGCTCTCCAGAGCCGACAGATTGACCCTCATCAAATTTGTCTTGTTAGCCATCCCAGTATAGTGGGCAGCTTTAACCTGGGTTCCCAAAGGAGTGATGGAGAAAATTAGAAGGTTGTGCTGCAGATTTTTATGGGCAGGATCAAAAGAAAATTCCGTTCTTCCCTGGGTGGCATGGGAAAAGCTGGCTAGGCCAAAAGAATGGGGAGGATGGGGAATTAAAAGGCTCCCTGAGTTCCGTCCTTCCCTGGCAGCTAAATCAGCGTGGAGATTAATCTCGATGGAGAATCTTTGGACAAGGGTGGTCAAAAGAAAGTATATAGATCCAATTCCTTTGGAAGATTGGATTCGGAGCTAGGAAAAGAAAAATAAGAATATCTCAGTCATCTGGAAGGCCACGGTGGAGGCTTTCTCTGTGATCGAACAAGGTTTTGCATGGAAAGTGGGAGATGGAAGTCATATTAGAATTGGCAGGGACCCTTGGGTAGGTTGTAATGAAGCTTTTGCTTTGTCTCCTAGTTTTCTCAGACATCTCGATAGTAAAGGAATTTTCACTTTAAACCAGGTGGAGAAAGTAGGCCACTCTACCATATGGGGTCAGGCTTGGAAAAATTATGAAGAACTAGGAATAAACATCAGATGGAAGAACGAATGGGCTTCTTTCATTAAAGAACTTCATCGTTCAAATGTCAGGCTTAAAAACGAACCTGATCTGCTGATTTGGGCACAGAGGAAAACAGGTGAATACTCCCCAAAAGATGGTTACACCTTATTAATGAAAAGAAAGGTTGGGGAATACCAGAGTGGTGGTCGAAAAACATATGGAAGTTAAAATGCCCAGCTAAGGCCCGAATTTTCCTATGGTGCATGCTAAAAAGAAAAGTCCCAACCTGGGACACTTTACAAGCCAGATATTTAGTTGGGCCAGGGAGGTGCCCATTATGCAAATTAGAAGGGGAATCAATAAGCCACCTCTTTACATCTTGTACAGTCTCTTTAAAGATATGGGAGGAGTTATCCTATCTGCTCAATGTTAAGGCACAGTGGGGGTTAGATCCTTTGGAAGAAGCCTGGAGGAAATGGTGGCAAAACTATCCGGAGGGAAACATGAGAAATCTACCTCTTATATTTTTTTGGGGAGTATGGCTTGCGAGGAACAAAAGCTTGTTTCAAGACAAGGACACACCCACATCCGCCATAGCCATAAATTGTGTAGCCATTTACTCTGCCATCCCGATCCCTGAAGCTAAAAATCCTCAAAACCGAGACAAGCCTGTTACTATCCAGGAGGGCATTCCTTGGGCTTATTTTGACAGAGAATCCGAGAATAACAAGGCTGGAGCAGGATTGTGCATTCATATGAATCCTGACCACTCCTTAAAAGCTTCTGTAGGGCTAGGACCTGGTACAAATAATTATGCTGAGTTGTCTGCCTTGCGCCTTCTCCTTTGCTGGTTACTTCAAAGTACATTTTTACAATTCAAATCTTCGGAGACTCTCTGAATGTTATAAAATGGGTTAATGGGAATGCATCATGTCAAAATCAAATTCTGAAGACTATTTTAGAAGAAATATTGTTTTTAAAGTCATCTTTTAATAGCGTTACCATCTGCCACATTTACAGGGACAAAAACGAGGAAGCAGATCAGCTTTCTAAGGCTGGCTTACAGCAAGATATGGGCAGCTGGTCAATAGTAGAACTCAGTCAGGGGCAGTCATCCACTTCTTATCAGCCCCCCTTTGCTCCTCCACAGTGAACTCGACTCATCTTTTATTTTTGGTTGCAGTTTCATGGGCATAAAATATCTGTTACAACTTTTCTCTATATATTTGAAACTTTTTCTTGAGCTCTTCAAATCAGAAAACTCAAAACTTTTTTGTTCATGTCAGTCTATTTTTAAAAGTTGTATTTACAATCATGTAAGGGGTTGTTTTCCTTCTCTGAAGGAGACCCCAAAATATGCTCCATATAATTTGTACTTAAGCCACCTGAAGGGAGGAAGTCTAGACAGTTTCTATTCAGCAGTATCAGGACATATTTGATCGTCCACAATCAGTCAAAAAAAGGACTGAGATTTTTGTTTGTTTACTCTCAAGAAGATCAAAAAAGCAATCATGAGAGCCCTCAGGTCTGCTCAAAGTTTTTTACAGAATGTAAACTTTTTATTTGCTTAATAAAAAGTTTCGCTTTTTTCTCCAGAAAAAAAAAGGAGGTTCCCCCCTTGAGGAGGCTTATTTTGAAGTCATTCATCTATCTTTTCTTCTTTTTTTGTGACCTGGTTACATAACATTTGGTATCAGAGCTTTGGATCCTAGGGTTTCAATTCTTCAAACATGTCATCTTATAATTTTAACTATATATATCATTTTATATATATGTATATGTCTATGTATATGTATATGTATATGTATATTATTATTTTATATATATATATTATATATATATTTTAATATTTTATATATATATATATATATTATATATAATATATTGTATATATATCTATTATTTGATTTTTTTGTGAGCGCTTTAGAAGCTAAAATTTTGACCATGTGGATTTGAAATCTTGTTTAACATTGTGTAAAAATTTCAAAGCTTGATTTATTATGTTCTTAGATATATGATTCAAGGAAGTTAAGGTTTTTGTATGCTCCATAATTTTGTCTCAAATAGGTGTCTAGAGGAAAATCACCATAACTATTATTTTGAGCATCAAAATTGAATTTCTTAAAACGTTTATGAAACTGCACAAAATTTAGTTTCATGGGTACCATTTTTAGGGTTGAAGGATAAATCAGTGACACGTGGAATTCCATACAATTTCACTCTATTGAGCTAGTCCCTAAGTAGGTCATCTTAGGAGATTTGGCCTAACTTTATCTTGAAGAATCTAGTCTTGGTATAATTGGTGGTATTAGAAAGAGGAAATCTATGGCTACCATGGGATAAACTTTCAAACCTTGGGAGGCCAAAATTACAAAGATACAACAGTTTCAAGATTAAGCTCAAAAAAAAGAAAAATGTTGTATCTTTTTAAATTTGCATAACTTTTATTTGAAAAACCAGTTTTAAGTGATTCAAAGGGAACATTAAAGCATAAATATCATTATTCTATTCTAAAATGAATCGAATCAAAATAATGGATAGATCTAGTAAGCCAATAGAAAGATATATTATGACACATGAAGAAAAGGAAAAAATTAAACATGATACATCAAAATTACAGGACCAAGTGCAATAAATTTCAATCTCACAAAGAGAAACCAAAAATTGAATTGGATGGTTTAAAAGGAGAAATCAAATGTGACATGGATGGTTTAAAAGTAGAAATAAAAAGTGAAATTATTGGTTTAAAATCATAAATGGAAGCAATGAGGAATGTCAATATGGAAGGGTTGAAGGAAGGTTTTACAAAGTTGTTGCAAGAAAAGATTCCTAGTGGTGACAAGGTAGTCCATGAAACTCACGATGAGAAAAAATGGAATGCGAATCATGATTTTAGAGATTATAAATTGGAACTAAAGATCAACCATATTCCAAAGATCAGTATGAGAAATTTTGATGGCTAGGATATGGTAACATGGATACTACAGATGGAGCACTTATTTGATCTATGTGATGTGCCACACGCACAAAAGGTACGCATTGCACCTTTATATTTGGAACCCAATAAATATGTGTGGTATCGATGGATTTGTTCTCATAAATCAATTTTCACTTGGACAATTTTTACAAAAAAATTGATAGCACATTATGAGGATGCAAAGAGATATACATTATTTAGTCAATTGATAAATATGAAACAAAATGGTTTAATGGTAGAGAACATTGAGGACTTCTAAATATTTAATATCAAGGTAACTAATATTCCAAAGGAGCATATGATTTATTTCTTCATAAGGAATTTAAAGGATAACACCCAACATGAGGTTCACCTTTAGGAACCTAATTCATTGGAAAATGCATATAGGGTGGTAAGAAAAGTTGAAAGAAAAATTATGGAAACAAGGAGGTATACCACTCAACTATAAATATGGAGTGTTGTTGCTCTTAGCCTCTTTTAATGTACAAGGTTGACACCAAAAACACTCGAGGAAAAAAGAGCAAAAGGGGTTTGTTACAGTTGTAATACAAAATACACTAAAGGTCATAAGTGTTTGAGAAGAAATTATTTTACATAGATTGTGAAGAGGAGGAAAAAATGAACAATAAATATAAAAAGAATAGGATATACACTAGGAGCCAACCCTAGAGAAAGAAAAACAAATCCAAAAATATCTTGTAATGTATTAGTGGCAATTACCACTCCTCAAACTCTCACGATAGAAGGATATATCAAGAAGAAAAAGGTAATAGTTTTGATTGATCCAAGTAATAACCATAATTTTATTCATTATAAGATAGCCAAGAAAATGAATTTCTTTCTATATCCAACACAAGAGTGTCAAGTGATGGTTGCAAATGGAGGAATTATAAATTTCTTAGGGAAGTGCCATAATATCAAGCTAACCATGGTAGAATATATATTGAATAGTACAATTCTTTCCATTCCAATGGGTGGTGCTAATGTTATATTAGGAATCCAATGGTTACAATATTTAGGGACAAGAACTTTTAATTTTCAAGAGGTTTTCTTGATTTTTTTTTAGGAAGTGAAGGAAATTGAATTAAGGGGTATCACAAGGAAGTCAATGAAGATAACCAAATCTAATAGCATGGAAAATATTTTGAAGAAAGGAAAACAAGGCATAATTTCACAATTCTTCTCACTCCATATTCAATCATTGAGATCACCCATTTCTCCTAATCTCCAAAGAGTCCTGGAAAATGATTGAAAGGTATTTGAGACTCCCAAAGATCTCCCATATATTTTGGATCATGATCATGTTATTCATTTGATTTGAGGAAGTGTACCATCAAGCATCAGACCTTACAAATATCCATATGCCCAAAAATGTGAAATTGAATGTATGGTTGTAGAAATGCTAGAGGCAGGTATAATTCAACCTAGACAAAGTTCTCTCTCTTATATAGTAGTATTGGTGCACATGAAGGATGGATCACAATGTATGTGTCCAGATTATAGAGAGCTCAATAAGTTTACTATTAAACATAAATTCCCTATACCTATCATTGATGAATTGTTGGATGAATTATATGGAGAAATCTACTTCACCAAGTTGTATCTTCATTCCGGATGTCATCAAATTAGAATGAAGACAAAAATATTTCCAAAAAAAACATTTATAACTCATGAAGTTCATTATGAAATTTTGGTCATGCCTTATGGCCTTACTTATGCACCTTCCACATTTCAAGGTTTGATGAATTCCACTTTCAAACCCCTTCTTAGAAAACTTGTGTTACTAGTTTTTGATGATATATTAATTTACAACAAGTCTGGGAAATATAATCTTCAACATGTTGACAAGGTGTTTAAGATATTGGAGGAGAAATAATTGTATGAAAAACCATCCAAAAATTTTGCGTACAAGAGGAGGAATATTTTGGTCATATTGTATCTCGTGTGGATGCTAAGGTAGACCCTTAAAAAAATTAAATCCATCAAGGAATGGAGAATCCCCACATCTCTAAAGAATCTTCGAGGAATTCTCAGGTTGACAGGGTATTACCACAATTTCATAAAGAATTATGGAAAAATAGCAACACCTCTAACAACATTACTAAAGAAAGATGCATTTTTTTAGACTCTAGAAGCAACTAAGACCTTTGAACATATTAAAGAGGTAATGTGCTCAGCTTCAGTCTTAGCTACACCAGACTTCACAAAAACCTTTATTGTGAAATGTGAAGCCTTAGGAAATGGAATTGGTGTTTTTTTAATGTAATAAGGAAAACCCATTTCTTTTGAAATTCATCTAATCAAGGGAAATTATTTACACAAACCTATTTATGAGAAGGAAATGTTGGAAATACTACATGCCTTGAGGTAATGACACCCTTATCTAATGGGAAGACACTTTAAGGTAAGAAAATCATGATAGTCTTAAATACTTCTTGGAAAAAATATTCTCTTCAGAATAGTAGCAAAGATGGGTCACAAAGATGTTGGGTTATGACTTTGAAATCATCTGTTAAAAAAGGGAAGAAAAATGTTGTTGCAGATGCACTACCAAGAAGTGATGAGGATGCGAAAGCATTGTTTTTTGCTATTTCTATTATCAAAATTGATTGGATAACTCAAGCAAGCAATGAAGGAAAGAATGATAAAGATTTGTGAACACTCATTCAAAAGTTGCAACAAGATTCTAGAACATATAATACATTTATCTGGAAAAATGATTCATTATGGTTCAAAGATTGGTTATATCTATGTAAGAACTCCCAAATGAAATAAAATATTCTTTTGGAATTGCACACCTCTCCTTTAGGAGGGCACTCTAGATTTTTAAAAACTTACGAGACCATCAAGAAGGATTTTTTTTAGGATGATATTCAGAAGTTTGTGGCAGAATGTTTGGTTTTCCAAAAAAATAAAATTGAGAAAATTAAAACCCCATGTTTGTTACAACCATTATATATTCCAATTTAGCATCAGGAGGAGGTCTCAATTGATTTTATCACAGGTTTACCCAATTCCGAAGGAAAGAGTGTCATCATGGTGGTATTTGATAGACTTACCAAGTATGCACACTTTTGTGCACTATCTCATCCTTCCAAATTTAGTACATTCGCTATTCTGTTTATGGAAACAATTCAAAAGCTACACGGAAACCAAAATATTATTGTAAGTGATAGATATCCCATTTTCACTGGAAATTTTTCGACATAATTATTTTCTTCTCTTGGTAGTAAATTAGCTCATAGCTCATCTTATCATCCTCGACATGACGAGAAAACTGAGATACTGAACTTTTTTTTTGAAGGATATCATCATTGCTTTATATCTGATAAAAAAACACAATGGGTCAAGTGGTTACCTCTAAGAAAATGGTGGTGTAACACTTCCTTCCATACCACAAAAAAATGTCCCCATATATGGTACTTTATGGATATCATCCACCATCCATCACATCATTTTTAATAGAAAATTGTAAGGTTCAAGAAGTGGAATATCACATTGAGTATCAACAACAAGTTCTAGAACTCTTAAAGAATAACCTAACTCCAGTGCATGATCGAATGAAACAATGGGAAAATCAACATCATAGTGAAGTAAGTTTTGATGTAGGTGATTGAGTATTTTTACGAACACAACCATACAAACAAATATCACTAAAGAAATATAAGAGGGATAACAAATTTTCACCCAAGTATTATGGTCCTTACAAGGTTCTACGAAACATTAGTGCTATGACATACAAATTGGATCTTCCTGCACCTTCCTGAGTACACTTAGTTTTCCATGTCTCATACTTAAAGAAGGTTATAAGTAAGAAGCTTCCAATTCAAACAATATTGCTAGAAATTCACAAGGAAAAACCATATTGGATCCTGAAAAAGTCACGGAAACAAAAACATAGAATCTACATAATCGATCAATTTTAGAGTATCTCAATAAGTGGCAGAACTTACCTGTTGAAGATTCCACATGGAAGGATCCCGAACTACTCAAGCATTGAGGACAACACATTTTTTAAAGAGAGGGGCATGTTAGTTCCCTATAATATTAGTGTGGCCCCAATATTGTTATTGTTGTGCCCCATGTAACCCCCATATTATTATTGTTATGCCCCATAGAAGACCATTATTGTTATTTTTGTGTCCTTACGTTATTATTGTTATGTAGGCCCTGACTATATTGTGACCCTTTAGACTCCTATATATATGAAGGAGGTCTTGTCAGTTGTATCATCCAAGAATCATTCATTTATGTAATGTAAAATGAGGTTCCCCCTCGAAGAGACTTATTTTAAAGTTGTTGATCCATCTTTTCTTCTGTTTTAGTGATCTGGTTACATAACATAAGCCTATAATAATTTGGCATTTTCATTGCCACTTTCTCACCAAATTTCTCTGCTTTTTAGCCTCCAAAGCACTTACACCTTTTCTAGCAACTTCCTCTTCTTTGATTTTAGGTTGATGATGCTAGATTTAGATTCATCTTAAAGAAGCCCCCCTTCTTTCATGTAATTAAGGGCGAAAAGTTCCTCGTCCACATTTCTTAGGTCATGTTCATCCTTGACCTGGTTAAGTGATTCCCATTCAATGGTTGTTTTTTTACTGTAGCTAAATTTTGGGAAAAATGAGAGGCAACTAATAATTTCGAGGATGGCTCAAAAGATGTGCATTTGGTGTGAACTAGATATAGGAATTCCTCTTGTTCTAACCAAGTAAAATTGAGCTTGAATGGAATATGATGCTTGCTACCATTCCCTCTTATCTCCAGTAGAGTGGGATAATGGTATGATTTTCCCCCAGTAGAAATCCATTTCTGGACCATTTTTTGACCTTATAGAGGAACTTCATAAATTAAAAACTAACTGGCCCTTTTAGCAACCCTCGCCTCAATGACTTGCTTATTCCTCTAGGTTGGATTGACCTTTTCAATTTAACATATGATAATTTACACTCGAAGATGAGAGTAGAAAGTAAATCGAAAAAGAAGTTTTGGTCATGCACGAGGGCCCCAAGCCTCAACTGCTCCAATGGAGAAATTAAACTCCCGACTCAAAATGAGATTATTAGAGTCTAAAATCCTCTTCCTAAATAGACCTTCCCAAAGGGGGACCTCTTCTTGATAGGGGCCATAGAGGTTCAAGGTCCTAAACTCCAACCTCAAATCCATCAAAAAGACATTTATACATAAAACATAGTGCAATCCCCATGAACTGATCAACTTAATACACCAAGAATTTCACTGAATAGTCAACATGTCTGACCTTTTGTGTGAATTTGAACTCAAAAAGAGCCATTTAGAGAACATGGAATCAAGAAATCTATTAATATTCTCCCCATCTCCCAGATTTTCTTGAAGGAGTAGGATATATGGGCAATTAAAGTCCAAAATTCAACACAAAGTTAATTCTTCAGATGGGCTAGCCAGATCCTTGCAATTGAAGGATAATACAATCATATGGTAATTCCACCTAAGGACTTCGATGCTCTAGGTGCCCTATATATGGAAAATCGTTTCATAAATTCGATATCGTAGTGAGCCTTAATCTGGGCTTTTAAAAAATTGGATTTCCTACCCCACCCTTTACCTTCCACCTATGGGTGCGATAATGAATCTGGTCCCACAACAGGGCTTGGGAGGGATGTAGAAGGCACACATTACATCATATTATAGCGAGAAAGTGGTTCCAATAGATTAGTAGCAGTTGATGGCTTAGAAGAACATTAGAGGTTGCAGCCAAGGGAGGAGAAAATGTAATAGGATATGAGATATGGTCTATCATTTACATGGATCTAGAAAGGGGTTGAGGGATCCATCCTAGTGAAACCTTTTCCCAACCCTTCCCCAATTCATTTACATAAACATCCATATTCGTGAGAGGGAAAGACAAAAGGGTAGAATAAGTACCAATCATTGTCACTGACTCACCCTACTGGGGATCATTGATCATTTCCTTGGGTGTCTCTTCTATCACTCTTGTTGGAGTCCCTAGATCCTTCATCTATGGTGACTATGGGTTATTCGTTATATTTTCGCTAGTAGGTTCCTCCGGAAGAGAATTATTCATGAAGAAAGATTTTGGTTTAAGCTCCTCCCCCCCAAGCAATCTCCAACCCCTAAATTCTTTGGATCATAGAAATGCAGAGGGAATTCCTTTCCACTATTCCCATGCTTATTGAATCTCCTGCAATGAAAAGGGACACCCTCATAGTATAATATTTTATTATAGGTCATCATAGCCACCTCCAAATCGAGATCCATAGTCAACCTCTCCTTAGAGTCCATGTTGACCAGAATCTAAGCTATTTCCATCAACCCTTAAGTTTTTGAAAGAAACATCAACCTCCAAAAACCTCCCTAGCAAATTACTAATGTGATGAAATATCTACATTGTCCATAATTGAATTTACAAAAGAATAGAGTAGACCCATGTGGGTGCCATTTCTAATCTTTTCCTACTCACATCAAAAGGGGAGTCCATTTTTTTAAAAGAATGGGTGTATGATCGATGCTCTAGTTTATATTTAAAACCCAACTTACCTCCTCTGTAGAATTAAAACATAATTAAAACCATCGTGAACCTAAAGATGTAATGGAGAGTAAATATTTCATATGACCTAACCAGGTTGAGGAAGCCCATTCCCATAAATATTTTTGAGAGAATATTCAACCCTAGATATGGTTAACCATTGACAAATCTCCAAACTACAACACCTTAAACCCCCCCTTAATATTTTTACATGTGAATTTTTTCTATTTTGACCCTAATCCAATTTTTTCAATGCCTTTTCACATCTATCAATCCCCCACCATATTTGAGGTTTACCCTATTTCTAGGAACCCCAACAACCTTCAGAGCTTCATTCCTTTTGTGAGCCTCTAGGTCCAAGGAAACGATGATAGTTACTGTCAGTGTTAATAAGAGATAGACCATCTTGATTTGTAACTGTGATCCACCCCTTGAATTTAAGCGATGAAACCCTACCGACTTCCCCTCCACCATAGGATCAATGCCCTAACACAAATAAACTCAATTCCTTTCTCCAGATAGTAAATTAAAACCCGTAAAAGTAATAAGCTACCCAAAATATTTCTTTGTCAGAGTATAGAGCATATAAATCTCCTTTAGTGAACTAATGCATTCTTGGTTGAAAATTTTGTATTGCAAGGTTCTATGAACCCTCCTTCACTACGTGTGGAATCTTAAGATTTCAAATCACAACCCACTCTTGTGGGTTGTATTAGTGGAAGTCACCTATATGTAAGAATGGTTCTAATCCAACAACTAGGCCTCTAAATATGCTTTCCCTTTGTGACAAGCCTTCAAAATCTTCCATAGCATGTTCCAATACCAAATCCACTGCCCCTTTGCTGAACCATTCTCTACGAGTCACGGTCCAAGTTTTGGCATTATGACACATGTTTGGCACCATGACACAGGTGTTGTCCTTGATGGAAACTCACTTAGATGACATATCACAGTTGAGGATCACAAAATGAAGGAAAATAGGGTATACGCACGTTCCCCTTGACCAAATTGCATATACACGCAATGTCTCAGACCAAAAGGCATGTATATGTATACACGCACTTTAATGCAAGGAAAATTGCTTACATGTTGGAAAACTTGGTTTTGGTCCATGGTATTTGGTCCATGGTATTGTGATCCATAGTATTGGTCCAAGGTATCTTTTCTGACGTGTTGACCCCAAGTATTCGGTCCAAGGTATTGGTTCTAAGTGGTTTTGGACCATGGTATCGAGTAAGGCCTAAGGCTATTCCACATGTTGATCTAGTATAGGAATCCCCCCTTCAAGATGTGGAATCTGATTTTCAAATTATTGAAATGATTTCATTTTTGCGAATCTATCCAAGTGATCAAGTTGCCGCTCAACAACATTGTCAGATTTGGATGTTTCAAGAAAAATTACATCTCTAGATATAACAAGCTTTTTATTTTCTTCATCATAGAGGCGGTATGCTTTGGAGGTATTTGAATACCCCAAGAAAATACACTTACGACTTCTAGCAC
>APFE031011985.1:0-43302 GCA_000404065.3 Pinus taeda | reverse complement strand
TTAAATTTTTATTTTTTTTTGTTGTATTTTTATGAACATAAGTTTTTAAACTGTAGCTAAAAATAAAACTACAGCCACTTAGAAAATAAATGAAAAATAATAAAAATAAACTACAGCCACTTGAATGTTTAGTTTTTCGAGATTAAGATTTGATTGGAAAATTGGAGTGAATTTCTTAAGTCCCGATGCTTAATTATTTGGCTGCATAATGAAAAATGTTAGTAAAACCCTCTACGAGTTAATATTTAAATTGAATGCGTTATTGGACAAATTTATTTACAAAATGCGATATTGTACATTTTATGCATTTTTAACCCAGGCTAGCTAAATAATCAGATTTTCAAATGAGTGTCATTTTCAAACCAGTTGACCAAATGAGGCGAAACAAGCGTCGATGGGAAGCTTATAAAAAATCGATTCTAACAAAGCAATCAAAACAAGAATCCAACGAAAACTAAAAATTAACAAAAGCGTAGGGCAATCAACTAAAATAAAAAATCCAAAAAGGTGCCTAGCCCAAATTTTATAGAAAGGGTCCCCATTATTTGAAGTGAAGAAGTCAAAAATGGGGGGTTGTGTTTTTACCACAACAGTGTCTCATACCAATTATCACAAGTTTTGAAACTTGCAAAATGAAACCTTTGAAATCCAATTATGATAGAGTGATTTGACATGAAATAGATCAAATGTTAGAGCATTAAAATATCATAATTGCATCAAGTAGCAAGTATGATAGCGATGTATTAAACTTCACCTAAGGGTTAGGGACTTATATAAAAGGTTGTTACTATTAAATAAAGGGGGTATCAAAATATTATATTAAGTGGACACACTAGTACATATGGTGTATAAATCCAATGAGCAGTTTCGATGATACAGATAAAATCAATTATACCATCGTAAATTACTAAATAATTATCATTTTTCTGCTATTTTGTATCCTTGATGCCCCAACATTCATGAAATCTCTAAATACTTTTGTATTGTAGCTTCTTTTAACTCTATTAAAAAAAATTAATGAGAAATTATAAGGATGTATGTGTAGAATAAACAACAATAACAAGACCAATAAGAGAAAGTTGATAAAAGGCCTGAGCTGCGTCTTCAGGTGTGCTTCAAATGAGCAATTGATCTATTAAAACTTCGCAAAACACTTAAAATTCATTCTTACATCAACATTGATCTCCAACCTACAATAAAAAATCCTTTATGACCCTTCTATGAAAACAAAAGGATTGTTGGAACACTCTTCTGCTCACTTCCCACAAACAAAAAGCCTTTATGGTCTTTATTCTCCAAAACTTTGTTGGAAATTACACCTCAAAAGAAATTTTGCACATTATAAATCATAACTTGAAGTTGTGGTGTAGTTCTAAGGCATAAGGTTTACATCATTATGGTCATAATTTCAACTTCAATATTGTATGATTTTGTGGTATATAACATGCATTTTGGAATAATGTTTTATTTTTGGTGTTATAATATAATATATTGTAACCACCTAAAAATAACTTGGCTTATCAAATTTTTATCAAAACACTTGTGAAATATGCCAACCAATCACAAGATGTGTTCTTCCCACCTAGGAGATAAGATTTGGTCATGTAATCCTTCTAGAAGGTCCATGTGGCAGCCACGTGGTTGGCCTATGTCGCAACCTCTTATAGCTGGCTGATGTGGTAGCCTATGTTTGTTCGACATGGAAGCCTCTGGTTGGTTAATGTGATGCCACATGGCAGCCTTCCATTGAGCTACGTCAACATATTTCCTTGACATGTGTCGCTCTTGTCATCATGCCATGTCAACTTATAAGTGTGCCATGTAAGTATATGTTATACCATGTGTCATATTCTTGGTGTGCCACATGTTATCCTCTAGTGTGGCATGTGTCATACATTGGGTGTACCATGTATCATCCTTAAGGTATGTCACCCATGTTTTGCCTTCAACTTTTCAATGACATAACTTTTGCATACATTGTTCATTCGAGCTTGTTCAAATTGCATTGAAAAGTTCTTGACAAGATATTCAATATGGAGATCTTTCATTACCATTCAATACCATCAATTTGGACCTGTTATGGAATCCATTGGAGTAATCCTCCCCATTAAGAATCTTTTAGACCACCAAAAGTTTTACTTTATTCAACAATTAAGTGAGGGTACATCTCCCTCACTTTTTCAATTTCCATCCATCATATTTTACTTCGATGCATTTAAACTCACACAAAGATATTCCACATCACCTCTTTGTGAAGTCCTCACCTTCTTGTCAAGAATAACATCTTCATGCAACTCATTTATATATTTAGGAGCAAAATCATTAATAAAAGGAACTTAAACATTCACATCTTAATCCGTAATCATAGGAGGCTCATATAGTTTCAAGTTTTCAACATTCACCACTGAATACATCTGCATATATGGGGGTAAATCTAACCATAAAACATTTTCATTCATCTTTTCCAAAATTGTAAATGAATCATACCTACTTGGTTTGAGCCTTTTTCCTTCACCTTTAACATGTCATTTTTTGATATATAACCAAACTTGATCATTGACTTGGAAATGATGATTGAACTGATGCTTGTCATGCCTATACTTGGCTTGGCTATTATCCAATTGTTTTTGCGCAACTTTATGAACTAATTGGATCTTTTGGATGAACTTCATGGGTTTTTATGCATCGATATATCCATCCACTGAATCTTTCCCCACAATGAAATCCAAAGGAGAGTTAGGAAAATATCCAAAACATGTCTCAAAATGAGACCTCTGTGTGGAAAAATATATGGCATGGTTTTATGCATGTTGTACATAATGCAATTGCTCATCCCATATATTCAGGTGCTTGCTACAATATACTCAGAGTAAATGTATCATTTTTTTGTTAACCACTTACGTATATAAATTAGTTTGTGGATGAAAAACAGTGCTTTTTTTAAGCTTGGTGTCCATTTACCCCCTTAAAGTTAACCAAAACTCCCCAAGGAAGCAAGAGTCTTGATAAAATACAATGGATGTAGGCAAACCAAAATGAACCCAAACATTTTGAAAGAACATATGTGCAGTCTTCTCTCCTGTCACCTACTTTTTACAATGCATCAAGAAACGTATTTTGTTGAATATATCCATAACCACATACAAGTAACCATGAATTTTTTCAGGACATAGGTAGACCCCCTACAAAATCCATAGATAATATTTCCCATGGACGAGAAGGTATAGGAAGTGGCATGTACAAACCTAATTTTTCGTTACTTGTCTTGCTAGTAGCACACATGACACGTCCCTTTACATATTTAGACATTGTTTCATTTGTTCAATGCTAATAACAAAAACATTGCAACTGAGCTATTGTTTTGCCTACACCAAAATGACCAAATTTCATACAAGTATGTGCTTCTCTGGTTACATGTACTCTTCATCTCTTGGAATACACAATTTACAAAGATGATATAGCAATTTTTCTTGAACATGATAATCTAATTCTTCTACTTCAGTACCAGGGATTAGTGTTTCACATACATCCTTGAAATCTTTATCTCTAGAATATTGTTTGATATGAATTTCATGAGCTAAAGAACTATGATATAAAACAATGGATGTAATACTAGAAGGTCTTAATAACATATCAACAACTTCGTTTTGTATACCTTTCTTATACCTGTTGACCAAACATAATTGTTCCAAGAATCCCATCTATAATAAATGTCGTGACTATTGTAGCTTGGAGTGTGATTGAAGATACTGCAAAGGTTGATGATCCATATGGAAGACTGTCTCTTTTCCCACCAAATAGTGTTTCCACTTCTTCATATTCTTAACCAAAACATATGATTCATTTCCATAGGTAGTGTTAGTGTCAATATCTTCATCCCTCTGTCAGTGATCAAATTCTCTTATTGCATTGCATGTTAGGTGTCTCACTCGGTCTGTTGCATTCCATTAGGGTCATGGATCATCTGACGATAGTGGCTTATTATACATTTTCCCTCATGTTCTTTACCTGCTGGCCCATTTTCATTCATCAAGATCATCTGCAGTCAATTTTTGTCTTTAAATTTGCAAAAGTCATTTTTAGGGTTTTAGGTCTCATTAGGTCTAGGATTTCGTCAATAAAGTCTGGTAAATGCTCAATAAAGGTCAGCAAGCGCATGAGGAGGTCAAATAAAGTTTCAGCAACAATAATTTCCATAATCACATGCTCAGTGATTGATTTTTCCTCAAAACCCTGTTTTGAGGAAAAACATAGTTTTTTATGTTTTTATGTACAAATTTGATGTAATTTCATTTTTTTCATATGTAGTAACTTCAGTGGCAACCTTGGTCACCTTGCCAAACCTCTGCAACTCCATCACCTGCAAGGCAAACAAAAATTCAAAGCATTCAGTTCATCAAAGGCAAAAATAAAGCAAACTGACCAAAAACAGAGTTTCAAAAGCCAGTCAAAGGCAAACATTACAAAGTGGGTTTTTATAAGTGGAAAATTAAAATCCTATGTATATAAACCATTTTCCATGTTTAAAGATTTCATTTGTATCCAAAGAGAAAGAGTGACTAATAGAAGGTCGTGTTGAAGCCAAAGATCAAAAACCGCAGCAAGTTTCAGTGGCGCGGCGCATTGAAAGGGCGCAACGCATTGGGCCGCACTCTGCAGTGTAAAACTTACACGGGCACGACGCATTGAGAAGGCACGACGCACTGGGTTTGTGGTGCGGTGCACAGGGCTACAAGCCCGATTTCATTCACAACCTCCTCCAAAACTGCCAAATTTGCTAAATCCTCAGTGGTTCAAGTAAGTTAACATTTCTCCTATGACAAATGAATGAGTTATCTTGGTGTTTATGGTGATTTAATGGGAAAAAATCAAAACCCTACCTCCTTGCATTTCTTGACAAAACCATTGCATAGGGTTTATGAATTGTATTTCTTGCTGCTAATTCCACTCCTAGCCATTTCTCACTCCCTCACTCCTTCATTCCATCATTCATTTTCTCCCTCTCTTTACATTCTCATCTACCCACTCCCTAAACCACATATCCCTAAAATCACTAATCCTAAATCCCTAGTCCTACTATCCCAAACCCTAGTTAAAGATTCCCAAACCCTAATTGTTGTCCCAAAGCCTAAATACTATTCCCTAAACCCTTCTATTCCCCAAAAACCTAACAACAACATTCCCAAAACCCCTCATACACATTCCCTCCACAATCCCTCATACATTCTTATCCTTGGCAGCAGAAACTTAAAGACACCATAAAATCTCTTCATACTCATCTAAGAAAACTCAAACATTGGCAAACATGGAGTCGGATTCTTCCTATGACATAGATGAGGAGACAGTTAGTGATTCTTCTAGAGAAATGCATGCACCAAGGAGAACTCACAAGGGTGGTAAACATATACAAGAGGAGCCTACTTCACTTGCCGAGTTGTTGGCCTGTCCTCTTGCTGTCACATGCTTTCAACACCAATCTTGTTACCAATTCTGTGAGATGGTAGAGAGAATCAAGTACCACCATAAGCTAGCCAGATTGTTTGTGCTCCAGCTTCATAATGGCCAAACACTTTGGTAGGTGTGACATTCACCTTGACACCGGAGACTATTTCTCAAGCAACTGGAATTCCAAATGTCAGTGAGCAATGGAATAAAAAGCTGGCTATCAGAGACATGTCAGTATAATTAAATATTTCAGCTGTGAGGGCCGGTTTTCTTGCCTGTATGCCTATCACATCAGATTGTTAATGCATTTCACTAGATGAGAATGATGAATCTCCCCTATTTTATTTACCGGAACATTGAAAAGATGACCACCTTAGTGCACAGGAAGCCTCCTCAACAGCAGTATAACAGCATATATCATTTTGCACTAATCAAAATTGTGGTCTTACATCAGCTTGGTTTAAAGAACATCTCATGGGAGGATTTCATTTCACATGAGGTCTTTACAGGTCCTCAAGTACCACCAGCAGTTTTTCATGAGACAGGAGGGCCTTCATATCAGCAGGAGATTCATGAGACACAAGCCATTAGTGTGCCAGTGTTTGTCACCTACCAAAATGGCACTAGAAGGTTGTTTGCAACGGCAAAACGAGTAATATCTCAACCCGAGGTGGAAGGAGTCTCGTTTCCTCCATCAGTAGAGCAGGTACAGGACAAGGGCAAGTAGCCATTACATGATCAGGGGCCTTCAGAAGGACAAGAGACAGATTTCATTCTTATTCAGGATGATGACACTGACTTGGGCTCACAAAGCTCAAAGTTTAAAGAGATCATTCGGGATCAACAAGAGGACATTCATGATTTGTCTCTCAACCTAGAAAGAGCCAAGTGGATAATAAAATATCTAGAGCAAAGAAACAAGCAGCTAGAGGATCAGCAAACCATTATGGAGCTACAAAACATATGAGAAAACTGGCAAGCTGCCAAGAGGAGGAAAGTCAAGCTGACACCACCTGAACAAGAAATTGATGTTGATCGTGAATCTTGGCTTGAGAGGGAAAATATCCACTTAGAAAAGATGTTAGAGAAGGCCAACAAAGAGAAAAAGATGTTGAGGCACATGGCCTGCTACTACTTGGCTAGAAACAAAGTGTGCAAAGCAAGAATCAGGAATTTGAAGGCCAAGTTGAAGAAAGCATCAAGGAAGCGAAAAGAGCAAGATAGACTCCAGATCTTGGTTGAGGCTTCCTTAACCCAACACAGCACTTAATGAAGGACACTCGGCCCAAATTCCAAGAAATTTGGGACACTTTTTGCAAAGTTGAAATTTATGGCCCTAAAAACAGGTTTTTCTGCCTGATGCAACGCACCACTTGGCACGCACTTTTGCTAGGGACCTCCTTTTGAGGAAAACTTAGCATTTTTGGATTTTTCATGGAAAAATATGAATGCCCACAAATGACCAAGAAATTTTGATAGGTTTTGAGTTTCCAAAAAGGTCAAAAACACCTCAAAAATGACCTTTCTGCCCCTTTTTGGACACACAGGAAGCAGTGTTGGGAGAACTCAGTTTTGGAGGGGCAAATGGAGGCCAAATTCAGAAACTCCACTTGTTCTGGAAAGTAGACAGATAGCCCTTTCCAACAAGTCCACTTGGAGAAAATTTGGTGCATGGAAAGGCCTCCAAAATCAGCTGCAAAAAGGCACTACGCATTGGGAAATCAGCGCGGCGCATAGGAGGAAATTTGCTCATTTTGGTCAAAAAACTCTGTTTTTCGCCTAGTTTCCTCACAGTTTGACTTTCTCTTTCTAATAGTCAAACTCAAGATGTAATTTAATGTGACTTGATGGATTTTGATGTAATAATGCTAAATTTTCACTCATAGAGGTAGATTCATCCATGAAAAGGTAGTTTGCAACTGAATGAATCAGTTCCCTAGTTTTTAGAGGCAAGTTGTTCCACTGCCTACTTTTTAGTTCTCAGTTTAGACTTTGTTGGAACAGCTCCTAAACTTATGAGCTCGACCCCTAGAGGCTAGGATTAGTTGTTGGTTACCTATATCTTGTAATTTTTCAGTGATTAGCAAAGGTTGGACTCTTGTGAATGCTTTGAGCATTATTGTACACTCATTTCAACAGTTTGGCAAAGGAACAGACCAGGGTTTGCAGTACTTTATGGGATTCTTGTGGGATGTTGATTTGGTATTGTGTTTCCTTTTGTAATTGTAAGTTTACATGTATTTTGTGTATGCCATCATCTCTCTTTGCTTCATCTTAACTAAATCAAACAAGGATAAAGGTAGAATTTATTGATTTGCAATGCTCTACCTAGGGTTTGTTTAGTTATTTATGTTTTCAGTTGTTTGAAGAGGATCCCTAAGATTTTCATGCCCTTTTCAACTCCTCACCAGTCTAAAAGCTCTCCATCTCACTCAATTTGAAGTACCAAACCATTTGCCTACCTCGCCCCATAGAGATCTCTGCAAAATTGAGCCTCATTCCCCGGACCCAAATCTGCCTTTCACATTTGAGCCAACAAAACATCATCAAATTCAATCAAAATCTTCTAAACACATACCTAGAATAAGATCAATATTTACATCAATCATCGCAAGCCTCATTGATCATATTTTGCTGAGATTGACAAGGAGAGAGCCCTCTCTCGGCCTAGTAGGGCTAGCTACCAGGTTAAGCATGGTTTGATGTTATCCTAGGTCCTACCATTCTCAGCCTGAGGTAGATTTAGGCACTAACATAGTGGCGACCATACTGGGAAGAGATTTTTTGTTTGTTAGTGTTCTTCATTTTATAAACTACAAATGGAGCCTGAAGTTATGCCAGGTAGCCTTCGAACTACACATTGCTTTGCGAGTGCATAAGTAGATAAAAGTTGCTTCAGCCAATCTCCGATCAGTCTTATAAACGGAACATCTAAGATGTAAATTGCCCCAGTACATCAGATAATTCCAAACTTTTGGATGATGAGTTTAGAATTTGATAGGTTGAACAAGTTGATAATGTCCATTTGATTTCTTGGGAATAATAACACACTGGCTTCCAAAAGATACACTAGAGAAAATCCTGATCCTGATCCACCTCCTGTGTATGAAAATCCCAATCTTATTCCGAAAATCCTTCACCGAGAAAGTTCTGTGATTCCTGTGTTTAGATCTCATTCATGTCCGATTGTTTTTTAATATCTTGAAGATCTTGAGTTTGACGAACATTTTGATCTATCATTGTTTGAGACTAAATCTGAAAGTGTTGTTGGTTCTACTGTCCTAAATCTAGAGTTTGTCAAAGATCTTGAAACTGAAAAGGCCAATAAATCAATTAACGATTATATCTTGAAACTTCAAACTTCCATTGTGGCTACAAACATTCCTGAGTTCTTAGAGTCTGCATCAACAACTCTTGGGTCATCTGCTATTGCATCTAGTTTAGAAATTCCTACTGAAACTCCTTTTATTCCCACCATTCCCGTGCAGCCTTCCATCTTTGATCAGAAATCTG
Organism: Pinus taeda; assembly: GCA_000404065.3. Lineage (NCBI taxonomy): Eukaryota > Viridiplantae > Streptophyta > Pinopsida > Pinales > Pinaceae > Pinus > Pinus taeda. The sequence continues at coordinate 34,344 of APFE031011985.1, read as the reverse complement.
TAGTGTTGTCACCTGCATCCACTCCTTCTACCCCTCAAACATCAAAAATTTCTTCACCTCCATCCACACCTCATACACCTCATACCTCAGCTGCTCCAACTCCTCCTACATCCCCAAGACCAATTGTAAATCCACCTACAGCAATGGCTGCCCTATACGCACCCCTTGTGTTGCCTCAAAATTTGGATGACATGCCCGCCGATTATCAAAGTAAAATTCTATTGTTTGATGGCACTCCTCAAAGCATCACAGCTCATCAACATGTGGATAGGATGGTAGATTTCTTTGACCTTCATGAGATTGATGTTGAAAATGTGACAATGAGACTGTTTGTACAAACTTTTGGAGGTGAAGTGAGGAAGTGGTTCAGAGCTTTGCCAGCTGCAAGTATCACTACATTGGCTAATTTTCAGAGACAATTTTGGATTGCTGGGAATTAAAGAAAAACCCTCTTCAGATCCTTTCTGAATATGAGAACATCAAAAGAAATGTTGGTGAGACTGTTCAAGATAATTGTATTAGATTCAATTCTGTTTACAATGCAATTGCTACTGATATAAAGCCACCTATGGGGCTAGCTTTGATTAAGTTTCCTGATGGTTTCGATCCTGATATGGCTTATTAATTAAGGGAAAGAGATCTGGCCAATTCGGAAGACATGTAGAAAATTGCAGTCAGCGTTGAAGCAAATATGCTTGCCAAGAGAGCTAGAACAAAGGCTGGAAAGAAGGTAACGATAAAGGAAGAGGTTTCCACTTTAGATCAAGTGCTCCGTAAGATTGAGAAGATGTTTGACAGATTAACAATTGATAAGCCTAAAGCACAAGACAGAAATCCCAACTTCCGTGGTCAGCAACTACCACAATTCAGAATCAAGCAAAGAGAGCAACAAGCACAAGACCAAGCAGCACAGCAGCAGCTGAAGACACCCTTACAACAGAATTTTGTACATGGTCCGGAATCAGATGATGAGGAGAACGTAATTGGAGAGGAGAATCATTTCTTTACACCTTATGATATGCCAATTTTTATCACTGAAGATGAGGAGTATTCCGAGAGCCCAGCTGTACAAAGGGATGAAAATTTCATCTTGGCAAATGAAACAATTCTTGAAGAAGAGTCTGACGAATATCAGAGAGGGTACATGAATGCTTTGGCAGCCCAGTAGTGACAATATTCACTCAGGAGTAGAGATGTACCCATAACTACAATTCAGAAAAGGAAGGAGGCGACACCGCCAAAGAATGATCCTCCCATTGTGCAGAAAAAGGGAAAAGAGACAGTTGATCCTACCACCAGCAAAACACCATAAGAAAATGAAAGATCAAATCAACCAAGTATATCAAAGGAGAAAACTGAAAAAATAAAAATAAAAATAAAAATAAAAATAAATAAAAATAAATATATAATAAATAAAAATAAATAAAAATAAAATAAAATAAAAATAATAAAAAATAAAATAAATAAAATAATAATAATAATAATAATGATGTTTCAGCTAAAGAGGTAGAGAAAACTTCAATTTTTAACTTAGAAAATGAAATTGCCAAGTTAAAAGTATCTATTCCTTTGACTGAGTTGATGAAGAACAACAACTACAAAGGTCAGGTGTCTAAGATTTTGAATTTAGATCCATTATCTGATATGTTAAAGGTGGAGGATGACCAAACTGAGTTGATCTTTGGTCCAGCATTGGAAGGTCAGCCTTAAGATAGTGATGTAGCTCCTTTTTACATCAGCCTTAGGGTGCATGACTATGTGTTACACAATGCTCTGTTTGATTCCGGAGCCTCTCATAATCTCATGCCTAAGGCAATCATGGAGAAATTGGGTTTGGATATCACTAAAAAGTATCATGACCTTTACTCTTTCGATTCTGGTAGAGTAAGATGCATTGGTCTTATTAAAGATTTGGTGGTTAGTTTGGATCAGATTCTAATGAAAAATGTTTTGATGGATGTGGTTGTGGCAGATATTCCTCCTAGATTTGGCATGCTCCTTTCCAGATCTTGGGGAGCAAAACTTAAAGGGACATTGCAGCTTGATTTCTCGTATGCTACTATTCCTGTGTTCGGTCAAATGAGGAAATTATACCGGGAGCAAAAGATGAAGTACATGATCACTAGCAAGGAGAAACCGGTAAATCATCCAATCAATTATGTACATAGTGATTTAGAATCATTTTTTTTTATATTCTGATAGTTTTAATGATATAAATAGCCAATTAGTTGAAGTAGAAGACATTCTAGAAATTACTCAAAATTTCAGAGAGGTCTTAAAGCAAGAAAGACAAAGACTTGATAGTACCACTAAGCAATCAGCCTTCCGACAGCAACAAAATATTGATGGGCAGCAAGGAAAAGTAAAAGAGCAAACAGAATTTCAGCATTTGGAAGAGTATGAAGCCATCTTGTGGAGCATGGATTTTGATGGCGCAGTAGGAAGGGAAGGTGCTGGAATTGGCATTTGGATACGCAGCCCTGTTTTCTCCCCAAACAAAGTGCCAAGTAATGTAAGGGTCTGTTCGTATAAATTGGCTTTTGACTGTTCAAATAATGAGGCTGAATATAAGGCTTTAATTGCTGGTTTGAAAATTCTTAGAAAGTTAAATGCTAAAATAATTTCAATATATGGTGACTCCGAGTTAGTTATCAAGCAAGTGAAAGGGGAATACCAAGCTAAGAATTCTCGAATGTGGGCCTACCGTAATGCGGTATTAGATATCTTCAGATTGTTTCCAGATTACATTTTGACATGTGTTCCTCATGTTTAGAATGTTATTGCAGATTCACTTGCAACAGCAACAAGTAATTTGAAAATTCTGATGAATTCAAAAAATAAGTTCTAAATTCATGTGAAACATTGCCCGGTTGTCCCCGATAATCAAAGATATTGGCAAGTGTTTCAAGATGATAAAGAGATCAAAGAATTTCTGCAAAATGAAGGTAAATTCAAAGACACTTCTATCGATGGGGAGCATGATGATGATGAGGCGGATATAGAAGTCAACCAGATGGAAGTGTTGCAGCTAAAGGACAATGTCATTCCTAAAGGTCTAATACCTTTAGAGGAGTTGTTTGATCAAGATGATGTAGCCCAAAAACTGAGCTTGCTGCCAACCGAGAAAGGAGTTGAGGATGTGAATATTGGATCAACAGAAAATCCTAGAATGGTGAAGTTATCAAAGGTGTTTCCTCCACAAGTAAAAGCAAAGTATATTAGTTTATTATCTTCATTTACTGATGTATTTGCATGGGACTATTCAGACTTGAAGGCATATGATACAAGCATAATTCAGCATATCCTTCCAATCAAGCCAAATCAAAAGCCATTTTGATAGAAGCTAAGAAGAATAAATCCAAAGTTGCTACCCTCAATAGAGAAGGAAGTAAATCGATTGTAGGATAATTGTCCCCATAAGATTTTCAAATTGGATTTCAAATTTGGTACCCATATGCAAGAAAACAGGTGAGATCCAATTATGTATTGATTTCAGAAATCTGAATAAAGTATCTTTGAAAGATAACTATCCATTGCCCAAGATGGATCACATACTTCAAAGAGTAGTTGGAGCATCCCGCATGTCGCTACTTGATGGGTATTCAAGTTATAACCAAATTCTAGTCCATGAGGATAACAGAGATAAAACAGCATTCACCACTCCATGGGGAACTTTTCATTATGCCAAGATGCATTTCGGATTGAAGAATGATGATGCAACCTTTCAACGTGTAATGGATATTGCATTTTCTAATGAAAAAGATGTCTTTTTAGTTGTTTATCTTGATGATTTGATAGTTTTCTCTAATTCATATGAAGAACACCTTTATCATTTGAAGATTGTATTTCAACGGTGTGGAAAGTATGGTATATCTCTTAATCCAAAGAAGAGTCTGTTTTCCATGGATGAAGGCAAGCTTCTCGGTCATATTATATCAAAGGAGGGCATCCACATCGATCCAGCTCGAGTGGAAGCCATTCATAAGATTGATTTTCCACGGAGTAAACAGGAGATCCAATCATTCAACGGTAAGATGAATTTCTTACGTTGATTTGTGCCCAATCTTGCAGAACATTTAATGGAAATCACAAACATGCTAAAGAAAAATAGTGTAGTGAAATGAACTGAGGAAGCAATTAAGTCTTTCAATTTGGTGAAATTGGCCCTTTCTTCAGCTCCGGTTTTGATCAGCCTAGATTATACTCAAGATTTCATTTTGTTTTCATTTGCCTTGGATCATACTATGGCAGCGGTCTTGATGCAGAAAAGAGACCAACTCGAGAAACTAATTGCATTTTTCAGCAGAACCATAAGCAATGCAGCTTTAAAGTATAATATTATTGAAAGGCAAGCTCTCACTTTGGTAAAGGCATTGAAATATTTTCGAGTCTATATTTTGCATTCTCACATCCTTGCTTATGTCCCTAACACTGTTGTTAAAGATGTCTTAGTGCAAACAGATCCAGAAGGGAGACGGGGCAAATGGATCGCTACTTTGTTGGAATATGATGTGTAGATCAAACCAACAAAACTCATCAAAGGATAGGGGCTGGCCAAACTAATGGTTGAGTCAAATTTTCATGCCTTGGACATTAATCTCATTACTGCTATGTCCGAAGAAGATGAAAAAAGTTTGCCCACTCAGGTATCAGAAAATTTTCTTCTTTCTCCTTGGTATTTGGACATTGTTTATGTGCTCCAAAATCTATCACCACCACCTGGAATGGCTAAGAACAAAAATAGGACTCTGAAATTAAAGGCTGCCAAGTTTTGTATCATGAATAATGCACTCTATTGGAAAGATCCCGGTGGTGTCTTGCTCAATTGTTTGGTTGAAGAAGAGGCAAAACAGGTTATGGAAGACTTTCACAAGGGAGATTGTGGAGTTCATCTTTTCTGAAAGACAATAGCTAATAAAATTTTGAGAGCAGGATATTATTGGCCAACTCTCTTTGTTGATGTGTACAAAACTGTTACAAGCTGCCACGAATGTCAAATTTTTCAAGGTAGGAGAAAATTGCAGCCTTTACTGCTCAAGCCGGTTGAAGTAAGTGCTCCATTTCAGCAGTGGGGTTTGGACTTCATTGGTGAGATCCATCCTACTTCCTCAGCGCAGCACAAGTGGATCCTCACAGCGACAGACTATTTTACTAAATGGATTGAGGCGATTCCCACTAGGCAGGCCACTAATTCGGTAATCATTTCATTTATTGAAAACAATATTTTGTCTCGTTTTGGCTGTCCAAATAAGCTGATCGTTGATAATGCAGCAGCTTTTAAATATAAAAGAATGATTGACTTTTGTAATAAATATCAAATTACCTTGGGGCACTCAACTTCATATTACCCACAAGGTAATGGATTGGTGGAATCCTCAAATAAATCCTTGGTCAATATTATCAAAAAGCTGTTGGAAACGAACAAGAAGAGTTGGCACAAAAATCTTGTTAATGCCCTTTGGGAAAACAAATTAAGTCAAAAGAAATCTATAGGCATGTCCCCTTTCGAGCTCGTGTATGGTGTTGACACGGTATTCCCGACCTCTCTCGCAGTGCCTGTGGTTAAACTCCTACAAGAAGCTGGCAGCGAAAATGATCATATGTAGCGGAGAACCAATCAAATCATTCATTTGCAGAAAACTAGAGAGGAGGTTTTTCAGAACACCTTCAAGCTGCAAGAGAGAGTCAAGAAGATATATGATCGAAAGGCAAAGGTAGACAAGTTTCAAATAGAAGACATAGTGCTAAAATGGGACGCGAGAAACGAAGATAAAGGTAAGCATGGCAAGTTTGAGAATCTTTGCAAAGGACCTTTCAGAATTACTGCATATCGGGCCCAAAATGCTTTCCTTTTGAAAGAAATGAATGGAGAAGATTGTCCAGGTGGGCCGATCAATGATCGACTGCTCAAACGGTACTATTTCTGAAATGCTTTGTGCTATCATATGTATCATTGTAAATACCGGTTTGTTTTATTTCATTGCAAGTGTGTACTGTCATCATTCATTCAGTTTGGGGCCAGAAGTGAAGGCAATAAAACTGAGGTTTGATTTCAGTTTTGGTTCGGATTGTTTGAGTCAGGTCTTTCAATGGATTTTAGTCTTGAAATTGAGTCAAATTTCAGTCCTGAAATTGAATCAAGATATCGGTTTTGGTTTGTCGAAGTTATTGACTCCATAGCCCAATAAACGAAGGCATTGCCTGCTTTCCTAGAGATCTGTAGTTCTTGGCACCTCCAAGGAGCTACCATCCCCATTGGAGCTAATGTTAGTGTCGGTATCTTCATCCCTCCGTCAGTGATCAAATTCTCTTGTTGCATTGCATGTTAGGTGTCTCACTCAGTCAGCTACATTCCATTAGGGTCATGGATCATCTGATGGTAGTGGCTTATTATACATTTTCCCTCGTGTTCTTTACCTGCTGGCCCATTTTCATTCATCAAGATCATCTGCAGTGAATTTTTGTCTTTAAATTTGCAAAAGTCATTTTTAGGGTTTTAAGTCTCATTAGGTCTAGGGTTTTGTCAATAAAGTCTTGTAAATGCTCAATAAAGGTCAGCAGGTGCATGAGGAGGTCAAATAAAGTTTCAGCAACAATAATTCCCATAATCACATGCTCAGTGATTGATTTTTCCTCAAAACCTTGTTTTGAGGAAAAAAAGAGTTTTTTATGTTTTTATGTACAAATTTGATGTAATCTCATTTTTTCCATATGTAATAACTTCAGTGGCAACCCTAGTCACCTTGCCAAACCTCTGCAACTCCATCACTTGCAAGGCAAACAAAAATTCAAAGCATTCAGTTAATCAAAGGCAAAAATAAAGCAAACTACCCAAAAACAAAGTTTCAAAAGCAAGTCAAAGGCAAACATTACAAAGTGGGTTTTTATAAGTGGAAAATTAAAATCCTATGTATATAAACCATTTTCCATGTTTAAAGATTTCATTTGTATCCAAAGAGAAGGAGTGAGTAATAGAAGGTCATGTTGAAGCCAAAGAGCGAAAATCGCAGCAAGTTTCAGTGGCGCAGCGCATTGGGTTTAGAGTGCGGTGCATTAGGCTGCACTCTGCAGTGTTAAACTTACACCGGCACGACTCATTGAGAAGGCACGGTGCACTGGGTTTGTGGCGCGGCGTACAGGGCTACAAGTCCGATTTCATTCACAACCTCCTCCAAAACTGCCAAATTTGCTAAATCCTCACTGGTTCAAGTAAGTTAACATTTCCTCTATGACCAATGAATGAGTTATCTTGGTGCTTATGGTGATTTAATGGGAAAAAATTAAAACCCTACCTCCTTGCATTTCTTGACAAAAACCATTGCATAGGGTTTATGAATTGTATTTCTTGCTGCTAATTCCACTCCTAGCCATTTCTCACTCCCTCACTCCTTCATTCCCTCATTCATTTTCTCCCTCTCTTTACATTCTCATCTACCCACTCCCTAAACCCCATATCCCTAAAAGCACTAATCCTAAATCCCTAGTCCTACTATCCCAAACCTTAGTTAAAGATTCCCAAACCCTAATTGTTGTCGCAAAGCCTAAATACTATTCCCTAAACCCTTCTATTCCCCAAAAACCTGACAGCAATATTCCCAAAACCCCTCATACACATTCCCTCCATAGTCCCTCATACATTCTTATCCTTGGCAGCAGAAACCTAAAGACACCATAAAATCTCTTCATACTCATCTAAGAAAACTCAAACATTGGCAAACATGGTGACAGATTCTTCCTATGATAGAGATGAGGAGACAGTCGATGATTCTTCTAGAGAAATGCATGCACCAAGGAGACCTCACAAGGGTGGTAAACATATACGAGAGGAGCCTACTTCACTTGACGAGCTGCTGGCCTATCCTCATGCTGTCACATGATTTCAACACCAATATTGTTACCAGATCTGTGAGATGGTAGAAAGAATCAAGTACCACCATGAGCTGGCCAGATTGTTTGTGCTCCAGCTTCATAATGGCCAAGTCACTTTGGCAGGTGTGACATTCACCTTGACACCAGAGGCTATTTCTCAAGCAACTGGCATTCCAAATGTCAGTGAGCAGTGGAATAAAAGGCAGCTGATTGACAGAGAGCATTATGAGCCTTACATCAAGGCTAGTTATCAGAGACATGTCAGTAGAGTTTTTCCCTTCAGATATCTAAAGGACACATATGCTCCCTTGATGAAACTCATAATTAAATATTTCAGCTGTGAGGGCAGGTTTTCTCGCCTGTATGCATATCACATCAGATTGTTGATGCACTTCACTAGGTGAGAATGATGAATCTCCCCTATTTTATTTGCCAGAACATTGAGAATATGACCACCTTAGTGCACAGGAAGCCTCCTCAGCAGTAGTATAACAGCATATATCATTTTGCACTAATCACAATTGTGGTCTTGCATCAACTTGGTTTACAAAACATCTCATGGGAGGATTTCATTTCACATGAGGTCTTTACAAGTCCTCAAGTACCCCTAGCAGTTTTTCATGAGACAGGAGGGCCTTCACATCAGCAGGAGATTCATGAGACACAAACCACTAATGTGCCAGCGTTTGTCACCTACCAAAAGTGCACTAGAAGGTTGTTTGCAGCTGAAAAATGAGTACTATCTCCACTGGAGGTGGAATGGGTCTCGTTTCCTCCATCATCAGAGCAAGTACAAGACAAGGGCAAGCAGCCATTACATGATGAGGGGCCTTAAGGAGGACAAGAGATAGATTTCATTCTTATTCAGGATGATGACTCCGATTTGGGCTCACAAAGCTCAAAGTTTAAAGAGATCATTCGGGAGCAGCAAGAGGACATTTATGATTTGTCTCTCAACCTAGAAAGAGCCAAGTGGGTAATCAAATATCTAGAGCAAAGAAACAAGCAGCTAGAAGATCAACAAACCATTATGGAGCTACAAAAAATATGAGAAAATCGGCAAGCTGCCAACAGGAGCAAAGTTAAGCTGACACCACTTGAACAAGAAATTGATGTTGATCGTGAATCTTGGCTTGAGAGGGCAAATATCCACTTAGAAAAGATGCTAGAGAAGGCCAACAGAGAGAGAAAGATGTTGAGGCACATGGCCTACCATTACTTGGCAAGAAACAAGGTGTCCAAAGCAAGAATCGGGAATTTGAAGGCCAAGTTGAAGAAAGCATCGAGGAAGCAAAAAGAGCAAGATAGACTCTAGATCTTGGTTGAGGCTTCCTTGGCCCAACACAACACTTAATGAAGGACACTCAGCCCAAATTTCAAGAAATTTGGGACACTTTTTGCAATTTTGAAATTTGTGGCCTAAAGACAAGTTTTTCTACCTGATGCGCCGCAGCACCTAGCGTGCGCTTTTGCTAGGGACCTCCTTTTGAGGAAAACTTGACATTTTTGGATTTTTCATGGAAAAATATGAATTCCCACAAATCGCCAAGAAATTTTGATAGGTTTTGAGCTTCCAAAAAGGTCAAAAACACCTCAAAAATGACCTTTCTGCCCCTTTTTGGACACACAGGAAGCAGTGTTGGGAGAACTCAGTTTTGGAGAGGCAAATGGAGGCCAAATTCAGAAATTCCGCTTGTTCTGGAAATTAGACAGGCAGGCATTTCCAACAAGCCCACTTGAAGCAAATTTGGTGCACAGGAAGGCCTCCAAAATCAGCTGCAAAGAGGTGCTACGCATAGGGAAATCAGTGCGGCGTATAGGAGGAAATTTGGTCATTTTGGTAAGAAAACTCTGTTTTTCGCCTAGTTTCCTCACAGTTTGACTTTTATGTTTCTAATAGTCAAAATCATGATGTAATTTAATGTGACTTGATGGATTTTTATGTAATAATGCTAAATTTTCGCTCATAGAGGTAGATTCATCCATGAAAACGTAGTTTGCAACTGAATGAATCAGTTCCCTAGTTTTTAGAGGCAAGCTATTCCATTGCCTACTTTTTAGTTCTCAGTTTAGACTTTGTTGGAACAACTCCTAAACTTATGGGCTCGACCCCTAGATGCTAGGATTAGTTGTTGTTTGCCTATATCTTGTAATTTTTCAGTGATTAGTAAAAGGTTGGACTCTTGTGAATGCTTTGAGCATTATTGTACACTCATTTCAGCAGTTTGGCAAAGGAATAGACCAGAGTTTCCAGCACTTTATAGGATTCTTGTGGCATCTTGATTTTGTATTGTGTTTCCTTCTGTAATTGTAAGTTTACATGTGTTTTATGTATGCCATCATCTCTCTTTGCTTCATCTTAACTAAATCAAACAAGGATATCTTGATTTGGTATTGTGTTTCCTTCTATAATTGTAAGTTTACATGTGTTTTATGTATGCCATCATCTCTCTTTGCTTCATCTTAACTAAATCAAATAAGGATAAAGGTAGAATCCATTGATTTGCAGTGCTCTACCAAGGGTTTGTTTAGTTATTTATGTTTTCAGTTGTTTGAAGAGAATCCCTGAGATTTTCATGCCCTCTTCAAATCCTCGCCAGTATAAAAGCTCTCCATTTCACTCAATTTGAAGTAACAAACCATTTGCCTACCTCGCCCCATAGAGATCTCTGCAAAACTGAGCCTCATTCCTCGGACCCAAATTTGCCTTTCACATTTGAGCCAACAAAACATCATCAAATTCAATCAAAATCTTCTGAACACATACCTAACCTAAGATCAGTATTTACATCAGTCATCTCAAGCATCATTGATCATATTTTGCTAAGATTGACATGGAGATAGCCCTCTCCCAGCCTGGTAGGGTTAGCTACCAGGTTAAGCGTGGTTTGATGTTATCCTAGGTCCTACCTTTCTCAACCTAAGGTAGATTTAGGCACTAATAGGTAGGATAATTTCTTACTGCACTAGTGAAAGTCTCAAAATGGTAATAACTTGGTTTCCTTCATTGCATTAACATTACTCCCATCATGTAATAAATTGCATCACTTTCAATTTCAATAGGTTTTTCAAAATCTAATAATCCCATAACTAGTGTCGTATTGGTCTCTCTTTCAAATTTTTGAAGTTTTCTTTTTTCCTCCCCACTAAAAGAACTGATTAGTACATTTTAAAGCATGCAAATGAAATGCAATAAATGAAAATTTAGTTATGAACTTCCTCCAATATTGTACTAACCCCATGAAGATTCTAACTTCTCTTATATTATTAGGCTTGGGCCATCTAATGATGGCTTCAAATTTAGAGCGATCAATTTTCAATTCTCTGCCCCCTACAATATAGCCTAAATAAACTAAATATATTTTACCAAATTCAAATTTTGACATATTTAGACACAATTTCTCCTTTTTCAAAACATTTGAGATTTTCTTAGCATACTTTACATGATCTTCCCAATTTTTATTGAAAAATAATATGTCATATAAGTAGACTATTGGAAAATCATTTATGAATGGCCTGAACACATCATTTGTAACTCTCATGCAAGTGGTAGGAGCATTACAAAGCCCAAAGGGCATGACTAGCCATTCAAATAGACCCTATTTTGTTTTCAAAGTAGTTTTCTGAGTATAGTCTTCAAAACTCCTTATTTGATGATAACCACTTCTTAAATCTAGCTTAGCGAAATAGATTGCATTATTCAATTGAACTAGCAAGTCATCAATATGAGGCAGAGAGTAACTATTCTTCACTATGATTTTGTTTAACATCCAAAAATCCACACACATTCTCCATGTACCATATTTCTTTGGTACCAACACAATGAGCGATTTGCATGGAGAAGTAATTGGTCAGATGATTATTTTCTCGAGCAACTCTTGAACTTTCTTCTTGATTCCTTCATTCTCAACCATTGGTAACCTATAGATATCAATGTTAGGAAGAAGGGTACTTTCTGCAATTGCATCTCATGTTGTATCTCTCTTGGGAGGTAATCCTTTAGGCTCCTAAAAAACTTCATCATAGTTAGAAATAATGTTAACTAATTCATCTTTATGTTCAAGATCACATCCTTTAAAAGCATTAGATTATCATCATCTTTAGCTTTTACAATCACAAGTAAAAAAAATTGTTAGCATTTACAAGTATTTCCATCTGTTGGGTAATTTAATTATTGGTTAAATTACTTCATTAAATTATCGACCAAGGTTTGTGAACTTGTGAAGTGTATGTGCACCATATATGCTAGGAATATATTTTTGATTAAAGAGAATGGATACAAAATTAAAAGCCTAATCTATCTATGACTAATTCTCATTAAGTATACGCACATGTTCTGTATACAAGACATTCTAATTTAAATCATCTTCAAAGAAAACTATTCAAATGAACAAGAAGAGCATTAATTGAAATCTATTATAATTTGACAACAAATGGAAATTATATTTTCTTAGACAATAAAAAGAAATCTAATCTAGTTGAATTGAAATGAACAATTACTTTATAAATATTCTGAAATGAATTTTATTCTAATTCTAATCTACATAACAAGAAATGAAAGTCTAGTCTAATTGACGATGAAGAACTTGAAATCAATTGTATTTAAGATCATGAAAGGAAACCTAGCTATCAAATCTTAAAATAAACCAATTTAAATAGCAGTAATCAAAGCCATGTGATTCAAAATATTGAAGCCTTTATAGATTACTAGTGTGTGCATTCCTAATTTTAACTAATTTGGACATCAAGCATGAAATTAAATTTGAGACTAAGCATGAAATTTGGATAAGCAATCTATGAAAGAAATGGTTTTGGTGTTTTTGGTTGATTAACGAGCGCTGAACCTATGAAAAACAAAAGACAATTGAGTAAATTGTGCTTTGAAAAAAAAGCATTAAACATCTAACTATTAGATATTGAATTGAAATGAATGCTAACAAGAATGAAATTAAAAGATGACTACGCTATCTCACAACTCTAGAGGGGGCCCTCTTGGTGAGCGTGAGGAAATGGGAATTCAATTCATGGAGCTAAGTCACCAACGCATTCACAATTGCGCCATGAACAGAGTAACTGAAATAACTGTAAACAAAGTCTTTTCTCTTGAGAGTACCAATAATTACATAATTAAAAACTTAATAATCTCGCTTCGAGGGCGAACCAAGTTATAATGTTTCAGAACTAACAACTTTTAAGAGAGAAATGTTGAGAATTTAGTCCTTCATTCAACAACTAGATTCTAAAATCAAATAGGAAGTTTACTCTCATTATTCGCTACGATAAGAGTGAACCATGAGCGGCTTTTGATAAAAACATCATCAATTAGAAATTCTAATTTCCAGATCTCGCTCACTTGATTTGTCCACGCTCGCCTGATGATAATATTAACTTCTTGAGATTCTGTGTGAGGACAATCTTCTACAACCAGGTTTGACTTTTGATTAGACTAGCAAGATTTTCATATCCTATAAACTTCCAGGTGAGCCCAATAGGTGGATACCCATGTGGCTAGAATTTGGCATGTGTCCATATATCCTGCTTGTCTTCAAACTCATGGGAACCTATTTAACCTTGGATTTAGCTGCAAAAATACTAGTTAGTTGTGAAACGTGCACCTTTCGATAGTCGTAGCAATCTTTTAACCAATTTCATAAAGAAATCATATACTATGAGTTGTGGGTGAATGATACCTTTTATTGTAGTTATGCATGACCTGGATGACCTCATAATTCATGGATGAATAAAACATGTGCATAGAATGGATGAAAGAAAGGGGAAAAAGGTTTGTTAAAATTAGGACAATTTAGAGGTTCAGCATTCCCCCACAGTGAAGAAGTTGCATGTCCTCATGCACAAAATTCCAAAATTGAAGATATACCTTGTCCTTGAACTAATTCTAATGCTTGGATCAACACATCCAAGTTTGTTGATGCTCCTTTGCTCTGTACACTCAATAACCATGTAAGTTTTCTCATTAAATTCTTCCCTTGTAACCCCTTGAATTTTTGTCTAAGAATCATATTATTTTCCTTAAGTTTTTTATTCCTTTTGTACTAGTAGCACATTCTCAACAACATAGTATCATTCTGGGAATTTACTACTTCATTTTATTCCTTTATATGCCTATTCAATACCTCAAGTTCATAGATTTCTTGCTTTAACGCATTAACAATCTCTTTCTCCTTAGAGGAAGTAGCATTGGTTTTTGGTTTTGGATAACACATAGGAGAATTATCATGAAAAATAATCTTCATAAAATTCAAATTTCAAAGCAGAATTTACCTTTTGTTGCACCTTTTTTTCTAAGGTTTCTAGATAGTCATACACTTGCTTCTCAGGAAGATCAATTTCAGGGGTCTTTCTAGTAGGATTTTGATAACATGTAGAATATGTTGATATTTATGTCTCAACATTATTTCCTTCATCGAGATCTATAGTCTCTAGTGGTTCCTCATTTATCTGCTTGCCTACATTCTTAATAATTATTTTATTGCTCCTTAATTTGTGTTCAGGTTCCACCGTCCTCTAAATGTTTTCCCTTTTATTTCCTTGTTTTTGTTCTTTTCCTTTGTTCTTCTTTGATCCATGTGGTTTCTCTTTAATTTCATTGTCTTTCTTTCTTCTAAAATTTTCTCTATTGTTTTTATTTTTAACTTCCTTCAAAAATTGACTAAGGGGAATGGTATCTTCTACTTCATCATGTTGAGTCTCTGTCTAGACTAGTTCATTTAACGAAAAACCCTCAGCTTCGTTCGTTGCAGGTACAGAGTTAGGGTTTTGAGGAACCCTACGTTAGCTTCTTTTAGTCTTTTTAACTTCATGTTCTTAAGATACCTCCACAAAATGATTTCTGATAAGAAAACTCTGCCAATTGTTGTCAGTGGTTTTCAGATGCACCTCTATAAGAATATTCACTAGCCCATGATGATATAGGGCTCTATCAATGTTCCTTGAATCTCTTTTTATATTGAAGGCCATCTTTTTAAGTCTCCACATCAAATAGTATGATAAATTTAACTCCTTTGAACTTCCTCTTCTTTAGGTACCTCCATGAAATTATTTATGATAAGGAAACTCTACCACTTGTTGTCGTGGTTTTTAGATGCACCTCTACAAGAATCTTCATTAGCCCATGATGATACAAGGCTCTATCAATGTTCCTAGAATCTCTTTGTATATTGAAGGCCATTTTTTTAAGACTCCGCATCAAATAGTATGATAAATTTAACTCTTTACACTTAATGAAATGCATTATAAGTCTAGCGTGATAAAATAGCAATGTATCATATCTACCTTCACAAGTAAGAAACTTTTGAAGAACCAGTAACAAATTTTTCCACTTAGACTTAAGTTTTGTCACTTGAAATCCCTTTTTGAAAATTGAAATGTCCATACATGGATTTTGAAAGAAGGTCTTCCAATGTTTTTCCTTGACTTTTTAATTATTGAACCAACTCTCGCCATACCTTGGGAGCTTTTTTGCTTCTGCTACAAAGGACTCAGTAATTTTCAACCTTATATCTCCAATCTCAGCTTCCACATCGTTGAAAACCCAAGAAAACACCCTAGTAACTTCAGCTTCATATCCATCAATTTTCTTGAAGAATTTAAGCCATCTGAATTTTACAATTGATCTCTGACTTGTGAGTAGGAACTGAGAAATCTCACTCCATTCAGCTCATATCATACAATTAAACTCATCGTGACAGAGAAGTCTTGTCTTTAAATTTCCTCTTTTGACAGGGTTCGATGGAACAGTTAAAATGGTGAAATGAAATGGTTTGACAATGGTAGGGCTAAAAATGAGAAGGATTTGCAAAGCAATGTAAAAATTATAATAAAAATCTTCCTATTACACTAATTATTTCCCATGATTCTTTAGATCTGATCTTATAGTACCATTGGGATTTGATAGATTTAAGATTATTCATGTACAGTGCGGAAGGTTTTCAACATGATTGAGGGATGTGTGTGATGGTAATGGGATATGAGGAGTATGGTTATAAGGTCATAACATTAGGTCATTATTTCCAAAATGTATCATTAAATATTCAATAAGTTGTTCATTAACTCATAAATCTATTACTTTATTTAATGAAAATTGATTTTACATTCTATAGTTTACCTTATAATGCATACCTCTTTTCCTTTACTTATAGGTTCATAATGATTTTGTAGGTTCACAATGTTAGCTGCAGAATGTGAAATCAGCGGTAGAATGTTGTAGATTTTGTAAATTTGTCTTCAACTTAATTATTTTCCTAAAGCTTGTTGCTAGATGTTAATGATCTTTGATGATGTTGATGATGTTGGGAATTCTCTTTTAAAGAGAAACAAAATCTTCAAAAAAATTATTATCATTTTTTTTAAAGAAGGAAGCGAAACAAAAGAAAATGGGAAAAAGAAAGGGAAATATGAGAATCTAAGCTGCTAAGGATCCTTGGTTTTTTCAACTAGGGATTTTAGCATAGGAATGCCAATATGTTGTTTCATACTTATGCTCTTATTATTAATTATATTATTGTTATTATTATTATTATTAAGCTTTTTTTGTATATATATTATTATATATATATATATATATATATATATATAATATATATAGTTTATTTTTTTATTTTCTTCTAAAGGAAAATAAATTACAATTCTTTTGGTGGTAGGGAAGAAAATCCTCTCTTCCTTACCAACTTCGCATTAGAATTATCTTGCAAATGTCTAACCAATTCTTCTCCTGTCAAGGGCTTATGATATACTTTTAACCTATACCCATTGACAAGGAAGGTGATATTTTCTTCATCAATAGTTCTAATTCTAACTGCCCCATTATCAAAAACAATATCTATTTCATAGGGACCAAGCCAATGTGTCTCAAATTTTCCTTGAAAATCTTTAAACTTAGAATAAAAATGAAGATCCCAAACACCTTAATTGAAATTTTTGACTTTGATGAATTTGTCATGCCACATGGTTCTTTGTTGTTGGATTATGTTTTTTCTTTGTATGGCATCTTGTTGGATTTCATCTAGCACATTCAATTCTGCCAACCTTTATTTTTGGGCTTCAGATCAGCCAAGCCATAACTTTGTTTGCATCTTGTAGGTTTCCACCTGGAATTCTATTGGAAGCAAAACTTGTTTTCCATAGACAAGCTCATAAGGAATATTCCCAGTAATGTTTCTCCATGTGGTGCGTGTAGACTTTAGCCCTATACAGAAATTACCTGCAAACAAATTCTTAAAACATAGAAAATATGCAATGGCGAGAAACACAAAGCAAATACACAAAGATTTTCCCCTGGATCCAAAAATTGGGACTATGAGATTGATTTTTCATTATATTCCTTTCAATGTTACAATACATATATATACATGCCGAAGCATCCATAAACCCCAATACATTAACCCTAGATTAGAACATAACAATGCTTCCCTTGACTGGATCTACAAGATACCATGGGCAGAAAACCATCATGCCCAAAACCATGTTCAAAACCCATGCACAAGACAATAGGTAGGTCTACCCACTTAATATAGGGTCCAAAAAAAAAATATGGGGCGTCCCCCCCCCCCCACTTCACGCATGGGGCAAGTCATGGAAAGAATATAACACACACCCAACATTCTCACACTTGTTGTTTTCTTTTCCATACAGGGGGTGATAGGAGAGCTTAGTCATTGGTCCATCCCTACAACGCCCATTGTTTCTCTATACCAAGAGAAATTCTCAATGGTCACAAACTTTGTCAATGCATCTGCAGTATTCTTCAAAGTGTCATATTTACCAGCAACACCTTTTTGTCATCAACCATATCCCTTACAAAGTGATATTGAACATTAATGTGCTTTGTCTTTGAATGATAAGAAAGATTCTTTGCCAAGAAATTGCACTTTGGTTGTCACATTTTGTCCTTATAGCTCACAATACTAACCCCATACTTGAACACAATCTTTGCAACCAAATTGCTTCCTTGCTTGCATGAGTGGCTGCCATGTATTCTACCTTTGTAGTTGAAAGTGCCACTACAAATTTTCTCTCGCTCATCCAACTGACTGCACCTCCAAATAGGTTAAACACATATCCACGTGTACATCTTCTATGATCCAAATCTCCAACCAATTTGCATCAACAAAGCCACAAATGTCCAAGGCTGGATCGTTGTCGGGCTCTGCATCCTGAGAAGCCCACAACTAGCGGGAGTCGAGTCTGTGTGCACAGCTCCTCGGGCCCTGAGCCTGCGTAGGTGCCCACGGGTAGACCTGTCTGGAGCCTGCGTGGGTTCTCGCGGAGGTTCCGTCTTTGCACTTGCGGAGATCCGTCGAGAGACTTGCTCCCGGCCGCGGCCGCCCTGGCTAGTGATTTCGATTCTCCATGGAGGAGCCTTCTCCTCCTCCCCCCTCTGCAGTAGAGGCCTTCAAATCACTTCTAGCCTCCCTGCCCAAGAAGAAATCCTCAGAAGTAGCAAAGTTTGTGAAAAGGTTGGAAGATATCCCGGAGATCACCCTCCCGCCGGAAGGGCCGATCCAAGTAGCTCTCTCTTTGGAAGATCGGGCTCTGGTAGGATAGTTTACATGACTCTGGCCTTCCTCGAAGATGACCGAGAACTGGGTTTCCAAGAACTGGGCACCTCTTATCCAAAATAAGGTAACCTCTTACTTCTTCAAGAGAGGCTACTTCTTGTTTGAATTTTCTGCAAAAGAAGACAAAGACCTAATTTTCAGGAATGGCCCCTACTTCATGGGCCCCCAAGGGCTGTACTTAAACAAATGGACACCAGACTTCGATCCGAAGGTGGACGTGCCAACAGCAGTCCTGGTGTGGGTGAGGCTCTCCAACCTGCCAGTTCACTGTTGGAACTGGGATTCTTTTAAGCATATCGGAAACACCCTAGGAAAATTCATAGACAAGGCGTACAGTAAGGATCAATATGACTGCGCCAGAATCTGTGTAGAGGTATATCTGGAGGTCGGACTGCTGGAAGCCGTCAAAATAGTGGTTGGTCCCTGGTCTCATATACAACAACTGGACTATGAACAGCTGCCATTCAAATGCCGGAAGTGCCATGTCTACGAGCATTTCGCCAGGGACTGCCCGTCCAAAGGGGTGGAAGAAAAATGAAAGGAATATGGATGGAACCAGGCAAAGAGATCCAAAACCTCTCACAGGAAGAACACAACTAGCAGTGCCAAGAACCTGCGAAAGGGCATTGCTAAAAAATCAGCCAGGGAAAGCCAAGGAAATAAATTTGAAATCCTTGGAACTGAAATCATGACCACACAGGAAACAGAAGTGCCAAAGGAGATCTCTGCCCCAAAATCTTCCCCCTCCATCAAAAGTATTCCAGAGGAGAAGGCCTCCGAAGAAGAGGGGGAAACCCAAGAGTCCGAAGAACCAGAGGAAGAAGGGGAAATTGGGGAATCCCAGTCCTCTCCCAGAAGATCTACACGATGATGCAAAACTGCAAAAGAGAAAAGAGAACAAGAAACCTACAAGGACAAACTCCAAGGCAGCCAACCAACGCTAGAGAAGCTCCTATCTAAAACCCCAAAGGTGACTAGGATTCAAACACAGGGCTCCAAGGGAGCTCTCCAAGGCATAAATAAATACTGAAGTTTGTCTCCTGGAATTGTAGGGGGATGGGTACCTCATCAAAGGAAGAAGCAATGCACAGGAGCTCTCCAAGGCATAAATAAATAATGAAGTTTGTCTCCTAGAATTGTAGGGGGATGGGTACCTCATCAAAGGAAGAAGCAATGCACAGCTTAATAAGATTGGAATCCCCAGATATCCTCCTCATCCAGGAGACCAAGTTGGAGGACTTAGCCTTCCTCCAAGCAAGCAAAAAATTGTGGAAAAAAAATGGAGCGCATGCAGTGTTTGCCCGGGGAGCGTCGGGAGGACTTGGGACGCTCTGGAACTCAAACAAGTTTTCACTAATCCCTGAATCTCTAAATACCCATTGGATTTTTTTTAAATTGCAGCATCTAGAAACAAAGGAGATTATTTGTATATTCAATTTGTATGCTCCTAATAATGCAGGGGAGAAAAAGAACTGTTGGGACTCCATCAAAAGCCTAGCAGATCTAGAAAACTTGGGAAACATTATCATTGTTGGACATCTAAATCTCACCCTTCGAGCCTCAGAAAAAAGAGGAGGCAGCATAATGAGTCAGGGATCCGGCAAGAGAATGGGCCGAAGATCTCATGCAAGAATGGGACCTGCTAGACATAAAACCAGTCACAGGCACGTTCACCTAGTCAAACAAGAGAGTGGGGCCAGGACACATAGCAGCAAGATTGGACCGTTTTCTTGTCCAAAGCTCCTTCCTTCTCTTGGGGCTGGAGGCTATAATGCGCATTCTCCAAAGCAGTGTCTCAGATCATAAACCTATCTATCTAGAACTGATTCCTTCTAAGGATCTAGGGCCTATACCTTTCAGGTTTAGTTCCCTATGGACCAAAGAGACAGATTTCTTGCAAAAGATTAGAGAATGCTGGAAGGAGCCGGTCAAGGGATCTTCATTCTTTGTATGGGAGGAAAAACTTCGCAGGGTTAAAAAGATGCTAAAGGGTTGGGTAAAGACCTTATCTAATCCTGCAGTGGACAGGAAAAAAATTCAAAAAGATCTAGAAATCCAGCACCTTCATCTGGAAGTTGCCGAAATCACCAAAGAAGAGCTAAATAAGGAATACCAGTTGCAGCAAAAATTCCACAGGGCATGCCTGGTAGAAGAGGAATTTTGGCGGCTTAAGTCTAGGAGTCTATGGCTCAAGGCTGGGGACCGTAACTCCTCTTTTTTTCATAAGCATGCCCAAGCTAGAAAATGTCGGAACAGTATTTCAGAAATTAAAAATGAGGAGAGCACATTAAAAGACTTCGTCAGCATCAAGAAGGCTACATCAAAACACTTTGAAAAAATGTATTCTGAAGTTGAGGGGATCATCCACAACGGCAATTTGTTAGACAATGTCCCCATGCTCATCACTGCAAAAATGAATCAGATGCTAGAAAATAAAATATCGACAATGGAAGTCAAAGAAGCGCTCTTTGCAATGGAACCCGACAAAGCTCCAGGTCCGGATGGATTCACACCAAGGTTTCTTCAAGTATGTTGGCATATAATGGAGAAGGATTTTATGAAAATGATACAAAAATCCCAAGGATGCCAGAAAATTGGGGGCTGCACAAACTCAGCTTTCCTCACCCTTATTCCCAAAGAAAAAGGCGCCAACACCTTTAATAGATTTCGCCCAATATCTTTATTTAACATTGGATACAAAGTGATCTCTAAAGTTATAGCAAACAGATTGAAGAAAATCCTCCCAAAAGTCATCCTGGAGAACCAAGGCGGCTTTATTCAAGGCAGGCAGTTGGTAGACAATTTCTTCTTGGTCCAAGAGGCGACCCACTCGAGTCAGCGTCGTAAAGAACAAGGTATGGTTATTAAACTCGATCTAGCTTATCCATTTGATCGTGTTAGACATAAATTTATGTTTGATGTAATGCACAAACTGGGATTTGGACAAAATTTCATTAAATGGATCAAAGCTTGTATCTCCGAACCCTAGATTGCCCCTCTTGTGAATGGCAGGGCTGCATATTTGTTTAAAGCAACTAGAGGGTTGAGGCAGGGGTGCCCCCTGTCACCTCTCCTCTTTGTGTTGCAAGCCTCTGTCCTTAGTTTTCACTTAAACAAGAAACAACAAGACCAAGAGATAACTGGGTTATGCATAGCAAGAGGGACCAAAAGCATCAACCATGCACTCTTTGCAGACGATACGCTGCTCCTTGGGGCTACTTCTCAACTGATGGCAAGAATTTAAAGAGGTTCTGGAAGACTACTGTCAAGCTTCGGGCAGTGAATTAAACAGGGGTAAGTGCCATACTTATTGCTGGAACGTTCCAGTAGTTGTTGCTAGTGCCATAGCCAGATGTCTGGGCTTTACTGCTTCAGCATCTTGGAATTCCTTCAAATACCTCGGGCTACCAATCATTCACAAGAAAGCTTCAAACAAGGATTAGCTCCCTCAGATAGAAAATTCAAAGCCAAAATGCAGGCCTGGGGGTCATCTTGGCTCAATTTGGCAGGGAAATCAGTGTTAAACAGCCTGCCTCTCTTTAATTTTTCTGTTCTTTTGGCGCCAATGGGAATCATTAAAAGCATATATGAGCTAATCAAAAAATTCCTTTGGAAAGGAAGCAAGAACAATGAGAAAAGGCTCTCCTTAGTAAACTGGGAAATTGTCTCAAGGCCGCTACAGGAAGGAGGACTAAATTTTAAAGATCTAAACACTTAGAATTTAGCAATGGGAGCTAAACTTATTTGGAAGATTATAGCACCAAAGCCTGGTTGGGTTCAATTGGTGTTGTGGAAGAAATACTTCAGAGTCCAGAGACCCTCTCAGCAACCTAATCTCCAAAGTTGGGCCTCTTATAAGAGATAACGCCTATTGGATACCCAGGAATGGTAAACTCATCAGAATTTGGGAGGATAATATTATGAACAGACCTCCTCTAGCGCATTAGAGCCTAAAGAGATAATTGAAAACGTGGATGGACAATGCCAACATTAAAACGCTATGGGATTTATCGGTTTGGCATGGTGATAGTTGGGCAGGCTGGAAATCCGATGTCCCAGCTGCGTGGATACCAGAATATGCCACGATGCTTCAGATGCTCCATGGAGCTGCCCCTATGCACGCAACAAATAAGGACTCGAGAGGCTGGGGAGAAAAACAGTTTGGTTATTCGATAGCACAGGGCTATACAAAAATCTGGGAGAGACCCCACGTTCCCCCAACCTGGCGCCTTGGAACAACATCTGCAATTTCTCCACTATTCCAAAGATTGACTTCTTCCGTTGGCTGCTATGCCATCAAAAAATCCTAACAGAAGATAAGCTCCAGAAAAGGGGTTTCCACGGTCCATCAAGATGCGTTCTATGCAAAGAAAATTTCGAATCTGCTATTCATATTTCTCTGAATTGCAAATTCACAGTCCAAGTCTGGCAGGAGCTCCTTGGATCATGGAATTCGATGCCCATCCTTCCTCACGCTGTCCCGAATTTGTTTGATGGGTGGTTGGCATGATTCCCAGGCCCAGGTCCAGAAAACAAGATTATCAAACTTGCTTGGACTGCCCTACCCAAA
This sequence comes from Pinus taeda, assembly GCA_000404065.3. Classification (NCBI taxonomy): domain Eukaryota; kingdom Viridiplantae; phylum Streptophyta; class Pinopsida; order Pinales; family Pinaceae; genus Pinus; species Pinus taeda. The sequence continues at coordinate 11,328 of APFE031011985.1, read as the reverse complement.
TTTATCAGTTGGCAAACCTGGTTGGAGAGAAACAGAAGGATCTTCAGAGATAAGGATCAAAACTACAAGGTAGTTGCAAATACAGTTAAAGGACAGTTAAATGAGTGGCTAAGTGATAAAAAGGATGACACAAATCTAAGCCAAGATGATATTGAGTTCGGATCAGCTCTCAATATAAGCTTCCAAAAGTTGATAATACCTCTCAGATGCCTTAAAGACTGGCAAATAAGGAAAAACGAAGCATAGTTTCAAGCTTGGTTATCCAATCAAGCTCTTCCCTCCCTGTTCTTTGACGGGGCAGCTAAGGGAAATCCAGGAAGAGCTGGAGCAGGAGGCATAATTAGTAATCCTAAAGATTCTTCCACCCACAAGTTTGCTTGGGGTCTAGGCCACACCACTAGCATCCAAGCGAAAGTCATGGCACTATTCCAAGGGATCAAAATGCTTAAGACCCTGGGACTCACAAAAGCAATTGTATTGGGAGATTCACAAGTCATTATCAATGCTATCGTGTCCAAAACAAATCTGGTAGATCTTCGGCTGGCTAGGACAATTTCAAGAATTAAAGGCATGATCAAATATCTGAAGTTGGAATTTTTCCATGTCCTGAGAAACAACAACAAAGAAGCAAATGTAGAAGCAAATAAGGCAGCCCAGTTAGATGCTGGAACTATCCTCGGAGACAGTGAAGTCTCATGGGACCCAATCCCTTAAAAATTTGCTATGTTCTATCGTTTTTTACTGAAGCAGTTCGTGTGTATACATAAGCTTGGGAAATCAACTGGAAAATTCCAAAAAAAAAATTGTAAAAAAACGAGATTCATAAGTGAGTGTGCCATGCTCAGCTGGTTGGAGGAATTTCAAGAAACCAGTCTCAGCTTTTGTACCGAGTTTATGGCTTTTTGCCAATTAGTTAATGAAAGCCTCATACCCGTTTCTGTTATAAAAAAAAAAAAAAAAAAAAAAACAAAGCCACAGATGTCCAAAACGTTTTCCACTCCTAGTCTACCTTAGTAGCACAAGCTCTAATCACTAGTGCCACTCAAATACTTGAAAACCTGCTTCACTGCTGTCAAATTATCCTTTCCTGGTTTTGACATAAACTTGCTCAATACTCCCACTGCATGTGTAATGTCTAGTCTAGTACAGACCATTGCATACATCAAGCTATCGACGACACTTGCGTATGGAACATGGGACATGTCCTCTTCCTCTTCGTGTGTCTTGGACATTGTTCAACAGATAACTTTACACCTACAAGAATAGGAACCCTCACCAGTTTACTATCATGCATATTAAACCTCTGTAGTAATTTCTCGACATAATTCCGTTGGTTTAACCAGAGCTTCCTCTTTGCCCGATCTCATTTAATTTTCATGCCCAAAATATAGTTTGCAGCACCAATATCTTTCATGTCGAATTTGGAGGAAAATTGGGTCTACAAATCTTGGATAATTTCTTTGTCATTTCCAATCAGTAACATATCATCCACATACAAGACCAGATAAATACCATGGTCACCAATAAATTTAAAATACACACAATGATCCGCTTTGCTTCTAGTGAAGTCAAGTCCCCATATAAATGTATTGAATTTTTGATACCACATCCTTGGTGATTGTTTTAACCCATACAAAGACTTTTTTAACCTACATACCAGCTCTTTCTTACCATTCAACGCAAAGCCTTCAAGTTTCTTCATGTAGATCTCTTCTTCCAGATCCCCGTGAAGAAATGTTGTCTTCACATCCATCTGTTCTACCTCACAATCAAAAGCAGCAACAACAGATAAAATTAATCTAATAGAAGTTACCTTGGAAACAGGATAAAAAATATCACCAAAATCAATTCTTGACACCTGGGAATAACCTTTTGCTACCAACCAAGATTTGTATTTCTCCACCTTGTCTTCTGCATTCATATTCTTCTTAAACACCCATTTTCCGCCAATGGGTTTCCTTCTTGCTAGAAACTCCACTAGATCCCAAGCCCCATTTTTGTGCAAAGATGCCATTTCATCAACCATGGCCTATTTCCAAAGTTTGACATCCTCTGAATCTACTTCTTCCCTGACAATTCTAGGATCATCATCAATAATAGATAAAGAAAAACTTGAATAGAAAGCAAATGGACTATACCTTTCTAGTTGCCTTCTTTCTCGAATTGATCTTCTCATAGCTGTAGTTTATGGCTCTTCATCTTCTAATTCCTCCTCTGATGTAGAGTCTGATTCTTCCTCCTTTAGCTCAAACTCTATCTTCTTAGGTTCCTTTGGTAGGACTTCATGTTTAATAACATCTTTCACATCTCTAAACACCACCTCTTGGTTGTACACAACCTTCCCTATGTCTAGGTTCCAAATATTATAACCTTTTAAACCATGCTTATACCCAATAAAGAACAACCTTTCAGATTTACTATCCAACTTGGTTCTTTTCTCCTTTGGAACATGTACATATGCATCAAAACCAAATACCCTCAGATGTGAAACAGAGGGTTTCTTACCATTCCATACCTCTTGTGGAGACTTATCCTCCAACGCTGATGAAGGTGATCTATTAACCAGGTAACATGAGGTCTCCATCGCCTCTGCCCTGAATTCTTGTCCTAACCCAACACCACTGAGCATGCTTCTTTCCTTTTCCATCAACGTCCTATTCATTCTTTCTGTTACTCTGTTTTGCTGAGGTGTGTATGGAGTATTTTTTTTGTCGTGTTATACCACACTTCTTATAGAACTCTTCAAATCCCTTGTTTCAGAACACTCCACCATTTTATGTCCTCAACACCTTATCTTCTTCTCTCTCTGGTTTTGCACTAGAGCCTTAAATTCTTTAAACCTGTCAAAGACCTCAAATTTCTTCATGGGGAAATATATCCATGTAGTCCTTGAGAAGTCATCTAGAAATGATACATAGTACACAGACTTAGCCAGTGATGGAAACAACATAGGTCCAAACACATCACTGTGCACAAGCTCTAATATCCCTTTCACCCTCTTAGCACTAAAGGGGAAACTCACTCGATTATGTGTCCCATATACACAATGTTCACATAAATCGAAATCCAGAGCAAAATTAGACATACCTTCTACCATACCATTACCATGAAGTATTTGAAGGCCCTTCTCTCCAATATGTCCAAGCCTTTGATGCCATAGCATGGCCTTTTCTCCAAAGACCACTATATTTTCTACTCCACTTTCAGTAACCACAAAATTGTTGTTCCCATCAATAACAGTACTACCCATAAGCTTGTAAATAGTTCCAATCCGAACTCCTTGCAACAATACCAGTGCTCCCCGAACCATCTTGCAGGTATCTTTCTCGAACACTCTTTTTACACCTGGATCATCCATCTTGCTTACAGAAATCAGATTTCTAGCCAATGCAGGAATATGCAGAACACCTGGAAGTGTTATAATCCTTCCACCTTGCAACTTCAACTTGACTTTTCTGTGACCAAGGATTCTAGCCTTCCTTTCATCCCCTAAGAAGATATCGCCACCATCATATTTATCGTATTCGCAGAACCACGAGTGAAGTGAAAAGATGCACCTGAGTTAATCAACCATACCTCATGATCTACATGTGTACTTGAAGAAGAAGAAAAGTACACATCCCCACCTTCATCTAAGGTTATTTTCACCTTTGTACAAGGAGCATCATCAAATCCCTTTCCTTTCTCAGGAGCTTTAGATCTACAATCCTTTTTGAAGTGCCCTTCCTTTCCGCATTTCCAGTACACCTTTACAGGTTTTCCTGGATATTTAGATATCCCTCTACATTTAGATCTCCCACTCGAGGACTTATTTTTGTTTCTGTTCTGGGACCGTCCTCGTATAGACAAGGCATCTCCATTTTGCAACTCCATATTTTTCCTTCTCATCTCCTTCGACATCAAGGATGAGACTATTTCATCAAACTTCAAGGTAGTTGTATTCCTACCTATTGCAACAACCAAAATATCTCATGAATTTGGTAGAGAACACAACAAATTGGTGCACTTATCTTCATTTGAAATTTTAAGATCAATAGATAACAATTGGATTACTATAGTATTAAAGGTGTTAAGATGTTCTATCATCGATTCTCCATCCTTCATCCTTAGGTTATACATTTTTTTTTGTAGGAATAGTTTGTTCACCAAAGACTTAGATTGGTACAAAGTCCCTAACTTCTCCCACAAAGCCTTCATCGTAGCTTCCCCTGATACATTCAACAATACTGAATTTGAGATACACAACCATATTGTGCTCTTTTATTTTCGATCTAACTTCCCCCAGTCTTCATCTAACATTGTCATTGGTTTAGTACCCAAGTATACCCTAATCCACTAATCTTTATCCACCTACAGATCCTCCATCTTGAGCTTCCACAACTCAACATTCTGACCATTAAATTTCTCGATCTCTATATTTCCATTATATGCCATCTTCTTTCACCACAAGAATTGATCCCGCAGATCTACCACTGAATAGGGTCTACCATAGGCCCGAGCAAAACCCCTCAACAACAAAGGCGTCCCCTTGAAGCCGAAACAACTCTGATACCAAATGTAGGTTTTAACCCTATACATAAATTACCTTTAAATGAATTCTTAAAACATAGAAAATATACAATGGTGAGAAACATAAAAAAATACATAGATTTTTCCCCTGAACCCCAAACTGAGACTACTAGATTGATTTTTCAGTATATTCCTTTAAACGTTACAATACATATATACATGTTGAATCATCCATAAACCCTAATCCATTAACCCTGGATTAGAACATAACAGTAGTTTCCTTGATCGGATCTACAAGATACCATGGGAATAAAACCATCATGCCAAAAACCATGTGCAAAACCCATGCACAAAACCATAGGTAGGTCCACCCACCTAATATAGGGTCAAAAAAAGAAACTTGGGGCGCTGCCCAAGACCCCGTAAATGGGGGATGTTGTCCCGACGCAACGAAGGGGGGGTTGGCTGCCCCCCCATCTTCGCACACGGGGCTAGTCGTGGAAAGAATATAGCACACACCAAACAGTGTGGTATGCCCAAAGTGCCTTTGAAAACCTTGTTGCCCAATCTCTTTTGTGTAAGTGTACAATATTGGTTAGTATAGCTTCAAGTACCTGGTTGATAGATTCCACTTGCCCATTGGCTTGTGTATGATATGGGGTGGATTTATGATGTTTGATCTTGTATTGCTCCATAATTTTATGCACCAAATTAGATGTGAATTGAGCACCTTGGTATGTCACAATTTCCCTTGGGACACCAAAAAGAGAGAAAATATCCTCAAAAAGATAACTACAACATTTTCAATAGAAAAAGTAAGAGGTTTAGATTCTACCCATTAGTAACACAGTCTGTACAAATAAGAATGTACCTCTTTTGTTTGGATGGAGGGGTGATTGGACCAACGAAATCTAGATCCCATTTTTCAAAAGGCTTTATGAGTACCTGAGGTTGTAGATGCATCTCATCTAAATGAATGGCCTTTCCCATTCTTTTGCATCTATCACATCTTTTGACATATTCCTTGGCATATCTAAAAAGAGAATGCCAATCATATCCAAAAGAAGCCACTTATATGTAGTTCTTTTATCAGCAAAGTGGCCTCCACATGGTTCATCATGGCAAGCTTTTAGTATCCCTAGTACTTCATCCTCTAGAACATGTCTTCGGTTAATCAAATCAGATCCTGGTTGGTACAATTCTCCCTCTATCCATGAATAGGGTGCACTGACTTTGATGACTTTTTGTTTTTCTTTGGCTAACATTTGTGGAGGAAATTTTCCTGTAGTCAAGTAGTTAGCAATATCTACAAACCAAGGAGTTTTAATGGATTTTGCAAAAATATATTCGTTAGGAAAATTATGCTTTACAAGAGTATCAATGTTATCATTCCACATCCTAGAAAGGAAATCAACAATTGTGTTTTACTTTCTTGGCTTATCCAAAATGGTAATATTGAATTCTTGTAATAATAACAACCATCTAGTGATCCTACCATTAGTAATTGGTTCATTCATTGAATATCTAATAGCATAATGATTTGTATGAATGAAAGTTTCATAACAATTGATGTAATGTTTAAACTTATTAATGGCATGAACAATAGCTAAAAATTCTTTTTTTATCACTGTATAATTTAACTCTGCAAGAGTCATATTTTTACTTGTATAATAAATAACATAAGGATTCAAGTCTTTTTGTCCCAATACAACTCCCAAAGTTATATCTGAAGCATCAATTGAGATATGAAATGGGAGAGACAAATTTGGTCCTCTTAAAATTGGTGCTTCATAAATTTTATGTTTCAATGATTCAAATGCCCTTTGGTAGTTAGAATTCCAAACAAAATCACAATCTTTTGTAAGAAGTTTAAAAATGGTGAAGCTGTTTTTGTGACTTTTTCTATGAATATTCTAAAGTAACCTGTAAAACCAAGAAAACTTCTAGCATCTCGTTGACATGTTGGTACCGAAAGCTTGGAAATGACTTCAACCTTTTTTGTGTCCACCTTAATCCTAGCACCTGAAATATGATGTCCCAAAACAATTCCTTCGTTAAAGATCATAAAACATTTTTCATGACTTGATGAAATATTTGCTTCTTTGCATTTAATGAGAACTTTTTCTAATTCAATATCTTCTTCAAAAGTGCTTCCATAGATAGTAAAATAATCCATATAAACTTCTACACAATCATGGATGAAGTCAAAAAAGATACTTAAAACTACTCATTGGAATGTAGCAAGTGCATTATATAAACCAAAACAAAGTACACTATAAGCATACACACCCCATGGACATGTAAAAGTTATTTTGTCTCGATATTTTGGTGCTAGTTAAATTTTGTTATATCCACTAAAACCATCAAGAAACAGAAAATATGTATTCCCTGCTAAATTATCTAATACTTTATTAATGAAAGGTAGTGGAAAATGATCTTTTAAGGTAGCTTTGTTTAGTTCTCTATAATCAATGCATACTCTCCAATTTCCATTCTTCTTAGGTACAATCGCCAAGGGAGAAACAAACTTGGCTATCTAATATTGGATGGATGAAATTCACAATGAGTAATCTTTGTAATTTCTCTTTAAAAATTTCTCTCAGATTGGGATTCATTCTCCTCTAAGGTTGTCTTATTGGTTTGGCATTTTCTTCAATATAAATACTATGCATAAATGTATTAGGATCGATTACCTTCATGTCAGTGTATTCCCATGCATATGTAGAAGAATGTTTTTGTAGCAACTTTATTAATTGTTTCTTTTGAAATTCTTCCAAGTTATTATTAATGTTTAATGTTTTACCTCGATGAATTTCCAAACTTTTCCATAGAAGTTATTTTAGATTGTCGAGATGAGAAATATTCAATGTTGCACTATCCTTAAAAATCTTGTTCACAATATGAAGCAGAGTCATTATTATTCATCAAACTTATCAGTTGATCTTCTTCATCAATTTGTGAAATAGTAAATACAAGTTGAATGTTTTCAAAGTCTTTATCATCATCATCCTCAATCCAAACTTCACTTTCTACTTCAGTTAATTTTTTTACATGTTGATATAATGTGAAATGCTTAGTATAGCTGACATTAATCAAAGTGTTTGGAATTTCAATACCATTGATGTGGATTTTTACAATAGGGCTACCTAGGTATAAATATTTTTGAACTATTGGTTTCCCCATCAAAATATCTACAATATTTCCTACCAATTGAATATTTTTAATGTCTTTTATTTTTTTTCCTTGTTTCCTAGTGCACAACTCCTCCATTGTCTTTACAAACATAGGTATTTCCTTTATAGCTTGAAGTAAAGGAATTTTGATCCAAATATTTTCAATTTTTCTAGAATATTATAATCATGCAAAATTATTTGCCTTTCTACTCCCTTATCAATTTGAAGCCTTTTAGGAAAATGAGGACTTTGTAAGGAAATAGAAGGTTGTGCTATTAGAGGAATTGTAGGAGCTGATTTCTTTTTGTTATCACCTAATTGTCTAGGAATATCTTCCTCTGGAGGAGTCTTTTCTTGATCAAGAGATGCCTCTTTTTTAGGAATATTTTCCTCTTTATATTCTTGGATGACAACTCGTGGTGTTTTCTTTTGTAAGAATTGACCAGATCTAAGTTGGACATCATTTAGACCTAGAGGATATATCATACAAACTTGAAAAATTTGACCCTCAACATTATAGCTGGGTTCGTGAGGGGTTTTATTATTCAGATTGCGAAGTGGTTGTGTAGGTAGTTAATTATATTTCTGAGGAAGTGGAGTGGATGGTAATAAAAGTGGTTGACTTGAAGTCAATTGATATTGGAATTGTGGTTGAGTAGGTTGTGCAGGTTGGGAAGGAAAACAATATTGAGGTTGGTATTAAGGATATGGTTGTTGAAAAGATTGGGGATACTAAGGATTTTTACCATAAGAATTTTTACAACCTTGCGACCAAGATGGGTTTTCTGGTGGAGGTGGTCAAGTTTGCCATGGCATAGGTGTATTCCAATTGCTATGTGGTCGTACATATTATTAATATTGTATTTTTGGATCTTGTGTCGTACATGTTTGTCAAGGCTTCCAAGGTCTACTGGGAGTAACATAGCAAAGTGATTGAACTTGACTTGTTCCAGCTTCTTCTTGGAAAGCAACCTTAAGTTTGGGTATTGGAGGGCACTCCTTTGTAGCATGATTTTCTGCACATATAACACATATTTCAACATTGTCAAGAGGACATTCTCGTAAAGCATGCTTTTTCCTACATCTATGATAGAAAATAGACAATGCAACATTTTCAATTTTTTGCTTGTTTAGTATCCTTAAGGTATATAGTTGTTTACTAAGATTTCCAAGGATATCGTTTTAAAATTATCAAGTAAGTTTCCTGATTATGCTATACTTATTGTTCCAGATGCAGATTTAATTACTCTTAACATGATTGGATCTCTTGGTTGAAATATGTTTGCATAATTCACAAATGTCTTGGAATGACAATTGAGAGACATCTCCCTTTCCCATTAAATTGAGAAGATCAATCCATTCATCCCTTATGGTTTTTAGCAACATATTTTTTGATGTGTCTTCATCTAAATTATGCAATTTAGATCTTTTGATATTGTAGGCAAATATTTCCACCAAATCTTCAAGGTTTTCATGCTCTTTTTGGGCATCTTAAAAACTTCATCCTTAAGGTCACGGTGTATGCGATAATATTTATACTTTTCTAGGAATATTATTTTCATATCATCCCATGTTTTAATAGAATGTGTTCCTAGACCCATGAACCACTTAAGAGATCCATCTTTAAGAGTAGTAGGAAATAATTTAAATTTTTGAGTATCAAGTAGATAATCATATGATCTGCATAATATTTCAAACTCAAAAAGAAATGTTTCTAGATCCTCATTTCTTAATTCATGGGAGTTAGGAAGGATAAATGGTGATTTCTTTTTCATGGTAGCAGTGGTATCTATGTTCAAAATAGGGAATCCAAAAGGATCATATTCATGAGAGTCTCCACCATCTCCTCTTCCACCTACCACCTGGACCTCCTCTACTGTGTCCTCCTATTTTGCCTCTTCCTCTACTAATTCTTGGTAAGTCTTCTCCATTATTTACTCTCCCCTCTCCTTCTCCTGCAATTATATATTATTCAAAGCTAATATAAGGTCAATTATATGATTAGCTAGTTATTCTTCATATGACTACTCTACTAATGGTATTTCATAAATGTTTTCCTCTTATACTTCTTCTTCCTCCTCGCTAGGTACCTCTAACTCTTGTTGTAAGAGTTATTCACTTGTTGAGGAAAGAAATATGACTCCTTCACTAGGGGATGTTGGTTCTTGAATTACAGCTTCTGTAGATAAGGTTGGTGAATCCCTAGGTTGAATTTCATATCTATGTACTTCAGGGAGTCTATGTTGACATGTTATGGATGGAATACGAGTTTCAATAAATGGTGTGGTACTACATGGTCTAGCGGGGGTGGTTGGTGATGTTAGTATTAAACTACATCCTCTTCATTTACTTCTAAATCTACCCCTATAATTTCGTTCTCTATACATGCATCCCAAATTATTTTAATATGATTTAATTATGCATATAGGAAATGAATGCATCTATTGTGATATGCAAATCTAAATAAAAAAATAAAGTCCTATATACACTTCCCCGACAACGACGCCAAAAAAGTTAAGTAATTTAATTATTGGTTAAATTACTTCATTAAATTATCGACTAGGGTTTGGGAACTTGTGAAGTGTATGTGCACCATATATGTTAGGAATCTATTTTCGATTAAAGAGAATTGAAATGAACAATTACTCTAGAAAGATTTTGAAATGAATTTTGTTCTAATTCTAATCTACCGAACAACAACTAAATTCTCGTTCACTTGATTTATCCATATATCCTGCTTGTCTTCAAACTCACGGGAACCTGGTCAACCTTAGGTTTAGCTGCAGAAACACTAGTTAGCTGTGAAATGTGCACCTTTCAGTAGCTATAGCAATGTTTTAACCAATTTCACAAAGAAATCATAGACTATGAGTTGTGAGTGAATGATACCTTTTATTATAGTTATGCATGACTTGGATGACCTCATAATTCATGGATGAAGCAAAATATGCACAAAATGGATGAAAGAAAAGGGAAAAAGTTTTGTCAAAATGAGGACAATTGAGAGGTTCAACACCATCTATCTTATGGTAACAAGATACAAAATTTGTCTTCATTAAATGGGCTCTCACTGATCTGAATTTGAAACTACTTGTAAATGGTTGGCAAGGTATTCAATTCAGTAATAAACATGTTTAAAAGATGCCCATCTCTTGCAGTAAAGAAACAAAAGAAGTTTTCAGCTGTTCATGATCCATTTAAGCATAACAGAATTATTTCATTTTACTATTTAACACATTAAAACGAATTTGTTCTGCAAAATAAATCAACCACAGATGCAAAAGAAGTTGATAAAGCAATTCACCCCTCCTGGGCTACGTCTGTTGGGTCCAAGGCTCCCAAATGGGCCTGTCCTCATTTTACTCAGTGAGGCTCTCTTCCCCTTCATGGGCCCATTTGACAAGGAATTTTCAAATCTGGAATCCCTGTCACTAATAATGGAAGTAGGCAAACCAAAGTGAATCCATACATGATGAAAAAATAATTCAGCAGTTTGTGCAGGTTATAGTTTTCTTATAAGGCATAAGTATACACATTTTGTTGAAATGATCAACTACTACATATAAATAATCATGCTACTTTCTAGATTTTGGAAAACCTCCTACAAAATCCATAGAGATGCTCTCCCATGGTCTAGAAGGTACCG
>APFE031011984.1:4340-22004 GCA_000404065.3 Pinus taeda | reverse complement strand
TGTGCGCCATTTCTATTATCCAACCAGATTGGATAAATGAAGCAAGGGAGGAATGGAAGAATGACGAAGAAGAGTGGGCACTTATTCGAAAGTTACAACAAGATTCCAGTACGTCTGATACATTTAGCTGGCAAAATGATTCATTATGGTACAAAGATCGCTTATACCTCTATAATAATTCCCAGCTAAAACAAAAGATTCTTATGGAATAGCACACTTCTCCCTTAGGAGGGCACTCAGGATTTTTAAAAACTTACCACAGGGTTAAGAAGGAATTTTTTTGGGATGGCCTCAAATCAAATATTCAAAATTTTGTGGTGGAATGTTTGGTTTGCCAACAAAATAAAGCTGAAGCAATTAAGACACCAGGTCTATTACAACCTTTATCCATTCCAAGCCAATGTTGGGAGGAGGTTTCAATGGATTTTATCACAAGTTTACCCAAGTCTGAGGGAAAGAGTGCCATCATAGTGGTAGTTGACAAACTTACCAAGTATGCACACTTTTTTGCATTATCACATCCATTTAAAGCCAATACAGTTTCTACGACATTTATGGAAACAATTCAAAAGCTACATGGAAATCCAAAGATTATTGTAAGTGATAGATATCCCATTTTCATTGGAAAATTTTGGACGAAATTATTTTCTTGTCTTGGTACTCAGTTAGCCCATAGCTCATCTTATCATCATCAATTTGATGGGAAAATTGAGATAGTAAACAAATGTTTGGAAGGATTTCTTTGTTGCTTTGTATCTGATAAACAGACAAAATGGGTCAAATGTTTGCCTCTGGCTGAATGGTGGTATAACACTTCCTTCCATACAACAACAAAAATGACCCCATTTATGGCACTTTATGGGTATCAACCACCATCCATCACATCATATTTAAGAGAAAATTCTAATGTTCAGGCAGTGGAACATCAAATTGAACATCAACAACAAGTCCTCCAACTCTGAAAGGATAACCTCGTGTTGGCACAAAATAGAATGAAACAACAGGCAGATCAACATCGCAACGAAAGAAGTTTTGATGTAGGTGATTGGGTATTCCTACGGCTACAACCATATAAGAAAATGTCCCTCAGGCAAGCTAAGAAGGATAATAAATTATCACCAAAGTATTATGGTCCTACAAGGTGTTGCAAAAGATTGGTACTATGGCATACAGATTGGAGCTTCCTGCAGCTTCTCGATTGCACCCAGTTTTCCATGTTTCATGTTTAAAGAAGGTTATAGGCGACAAGCTCCCAGTTCAAACAATATTGGCAGAACTTGATGAGGAAGGAAAAATTATATTGGAACCGGAAGCAGTCACAGAAATAAGAACTTGACAGCTACGAAATCAATCAATTTCAGAGTATCTTATTAAGTGGAAGAACTTATCCACTGAAGATTCCACATGGGAGGATGAGAATTTTATACAAAAGTATCCAGAAATACTCAAGCATTGAGGACAACACATTTTTTGAAGGAGAGGGGCATGTTGGGTCCCCATAATACTAGTGATTACCCCCTTATTAATATTGTTGTACCCCATATTGTTATTATTGTGCCCCATAGAATCCCTCTACTGTTATTTTTGTGGATTTATATTATTATTGTTAGGTCGGTTGGGTTATATTGTGACTCCTTAGACTCCTATATATAGAAAGGAGGTTTTGTCATTTGAATCATAAAAGAATTATTCATTTATGTAATGTAAAGGAGGTTGCCCCCTCGAAGAGGCTGAATTTTAAGGCGTTGATCTATCTTTTCTATCTTTTTCTTGAGTTGGTTTCATAACAAAATCTAATCAAAAAATCTGATTGGAACAATTATACTAACCTTGTATAATTGATTTACCTCTTTTTCAATTGAAGGCAACAACTTGGGATTAATCTTTCTCAGCTTCTAAAGGAATGGATTCTGATTTGGCTTGATGGGAATTGTGTGCTGAATTATGTCTTTGTTATACACCTTTAAATTTGAATAATCCCAAGAAAACACATTCGCAAATTCAGACAATAATTTGACATATTTAGATTTTACCTCGAGAGATAATGCCTTTTATAGTTTTACAAACTTGGGCTTCTCGGCTGTTCCAAGATTCACATCCTCAACACCCTTATCTTTTGGCACCAAGCTTGTCTTCCTAGCCACATCATCTTGATCGAAGAGTTTTTCGAAAGGAATAAGACCTTTAGGAATGACATTGTCCTTTAGCTGCAATATTTCCATTTGATTTACTTAAATTTCCGGTTCATCATCATCACAATCGCAATCTATGGAAGCATCCTTGTAGTTCCCTTCATTTTGCAAGAAATCATTAATCTCCTTATCATCCCAAAAGACCCGCCAATGCATTAGATTGTTTGGAATAGCTATGTGGTGCTTGACATGGATCTCAAACTTGTTGTTGGAATTCATCGAGATATTCAAATTACTAGTAGCAGTAGCTAGTCAAACTGCAATTACATTTTGTGCACGTGGTACACATGTCAAGGTATAATCTAGAAACATCCTTAGGATATCTAAACTGCATTATAGTAGGCCCTCATCCGTGGATGTTTGGCTTGATATTCACCCTTAAGTTGCTTTATTATCAACTCCGAATCTACGTAGATTGATATCCTCTTTGCTATCAGCTTTTTGAGAATTTTTAAACCTGCAATCAACACTTCGTATTCAGCTTCATTGTTAGAACAATCAAAGGCCAATTTATATGAACAAATTCTAACATTACTAGGGACTTTATTTGGCTAGAAAACAGGGCTATAGATCCAAATCTCAATACCGGCACCATCCTTACCCACAGCTCCATCGAAATCCATATGCTTGCTTCTTCCTCTAAGTGCTGAAATTCTGTTTCATCTTCTTTCTTACCTTGACTGATCTCTTCAATTTGCTGCTGCTCATTATCTTTCTGCTGCTGCCGAAATGAAGACTGCTCAGAGGTACTTACAAGTTTTTGTCTTTCTTGATCAAGGACTGCTCTGAAATTCTCTAAAATCTCTAGCACATCTTCTACTTAAACTAACTGACTATCAATATCATTCAAGCTGCTATCTGAATATAATAAAAATGATTATAAATCTATATGTACAACATTAATTGGATGATTTAAGTGGTTTCTCCTTGCTTGTAATCATGTACTTAATTTTCTTCTCCCTATATAATTTTCTCAATTGACCAAACACGGGAATGGTAGCATAGGAGAAATCTAGTTGTAAAGTTCCTTTAAGCTTTGCACCCCACGATCTGGACAAAAGCATGCCAAACTGTGGTGGAATGTCTACAACAACCACATCCATGAGAACATTCTTGGCTAGGATTTGATCTAGAGACACCACCAAGTCTTTGATAAAACCAATACATCAGACTCTATTGGAATCAAAAGAATATAGGTGATATTCATGAGTAATGTCAAGGCGCAATTTCTCCATAATGGATTTTGGCATTAGATTATGGGAGGCTCCGGAATCAAACATGGCATTATGAAGAACATACTCATGGAATCTAAGGCTTATATAGAATGGAGGCACTTCACTATCCTCAGACTGACCTTCTAAAGCAGGGCCAAAGATGAGCTCTGGGCGATCATCTTCTACATTGACCATATCAGATAAAGGATCTATGTTCAAAATTTTGGACACTTGGTTTTTGTAACTATTGTTCTTCGTCAATTCAGTCAAATGAATTGAAACCTTTAATTTAGCAATCTCATTTTCTAAACTAAAAGTTGAAAATTTATCTACCTCTTTGACTGAAGAGTCCTTCTTTTCGACCTTTTCTTTTGCTACATCTTGCTAATTGGTCTTCTCATTTACAGATGGTCCTTGGTTGGAAGTTGGGTTAGGAGGCTCCTTCCCTTTCTTTTGAGTGTTTGAGGAGTCATTCTTGGGTTGTGCCTCTTTTCTCTTTTGAACCGGGCTAACTGGTACATCTCTGCTTCTCAATCAATATCGTTTCTGTTATACTGTCAATGCATTCATATATCCCCTTTGATAATCATCTGATTCATCCTCTAAAACCCCTTCCTTTGCTATTATGAAATATTCATCTGTTTAAAAATTTGAAACGTTTGAATATTCTTCATCTTCTATGATAAAAATGGGCAAACCATCAACAATAAAGAAATGATTTGCTTCCACCACTCGATCACCATCATCTTCACTTTCCGTTCTGTGTACATAATTTGATGCAAAGGTTTTTTGACTTGTTGCTGTGATGACTGGTCTTGTGCCTTCTACTCCCATTGTTTAATCTGGAATTGTGGTTGTTGTTGTCCTCTGAAATTTGGATTTCTGATTGTGTTCTCAGGCTTGTCTGCAATTGTCAACCGATCAAACATCTTCTCAATTTTCCAGAGTATATGATCTACCTTAACATTTGAAGAAGATGCTTCCTCCTTTATAGTCACTTTCTTTTCAGTATTCATCCTTGCTCTCTTGGCTAACAATATTGCCTCTACACTTACTGTGTTCTTTTGCATATCCTCAAGTGTGGTAGGATCTCTTTCTCTCAACTGATATGCCATATCAACATTGAAGCCATCGGGAAATTTGATCAATGCTAACCCCATTAGTGGCTTAATGTCGGCTAGAATAGCATTATAAATTGTATTGAACCTTACGCAGTAATCTTGGACACTTTCACCTACATTCCTTTTTATATTTTCATACTTAGAAAGAATTTGGAGTGGATTTTTCTTTACCTCCCATCGATCCAGGAATTGTCTATGTAGAACCGGCAAAGTATTGATGGATCCCACTGGTAATGCTCTAAACCACTTTTGAACCTCTCCTCCAAAAATCTGCACAAATAACCTCATGGACACATTTTGGGCATCTAACTCATGAAGATCAAAGAAAATTTTCATCCTATCAACATGCTGTTGCACTGTAATACTTTGAAGTGCATCGAAAAAAGGTATCTTACTTTGGTAATCAGCAGGCATCTCATCCAAATTTTGAGGTAGAACGAGAGGTGCATATTTGGTATCCATGACTCGAGGCAAAATTGAAATTGATGATGACGTAACTGGGGGATTTTTGACAACAAGAGGAGTTGATGTAGCAGAGGTGACGGGCGTTTGAGAAGTAATGATAGGCTGTTGAGGGATTGAAGGTATGAATGGAGGTGTCAAATGATTCTTTGAAATATGAGGAAATGATAGTGAGGCAAAATATGTTGAAGTCGAATTAGAGAGTTCAGGAATTTGATTGGTGGTGATAGATGATTAAGGAGAATTTTGAAGATTTCGATTACTTATAAAATTGGCTCGTCGGATTTCAAGCTCGTTGATGAATTCTAGGTCTGCAACTGTGTCCAACAACTCACTGTCCGATGTGGTTCTAAACAAGGATAGACCAAAGTATTCGTCAAAAGGAAGATCTTCGAGGAACAACCACTTCATAGGGCATGAATGAGATTTGAAAACTTGTCTAGGACTTAATACACTTTCTTTTCTGAGTATCCGAGGGATAAGATTAGGATTTTCAAATATGGGAGGAGGATCGATATCATGATTGGACCTGATGTATCTCCTTGAAGCTAGTGTGTTGAAAGTTCTCAAAGTTTTGATATTGCTCTACAACTTTCCACTTTTCAGCCTACTGAATTCTAAACTTTATCATCCAAAAGTTCAAAACTTATCAATTGTACTGGGGTGATTTTTCTTTATTCCCCAGTATGGTCACCACTATGTTAGAGCCTAGATTGACCTCAAGCTGAAGGAAGGCAATCCTAGGATAACCACAAACCAAGCTTAACCTGGTAGCTAGCCCTACTAGGTTGGGAGAGGGCTATATCCTTGTCAATATCAGTTGAGATGATGGGAATGAATATGGATTTTAGGCTAGGTACAGTAGCTCTAGGGTTTTTGGTTGATTTTGATGAGTTGGTTGCTGGATCAAATGGAGCCAGCAACTTCGGGTCCGAGAAATCAAATCAGAATTGCAGGGTGTTTTGTGGGGCGAGGTAGGTAGGTGTTTTAACACTTAGAATTGAGTGAGATGGTAAGTATAAGACTGGTGAAGGGCTGAGGATGACATGTAAAGGTCATGATTCCTCTTCAAACAGTAGAAAACATTAAAAACTAAATGTATTCCCAAGGCACAACATTGATATCAATGTATTCCACCTATCTATCTTGATTCATTTAGTTAAGAAGAAAGAAATAGATGCTGCCACATATAACACATGAGAGAAACTGATAAAAAATGGAGAAACAATGCCAAGACACATTACCATAAGAATCCCACAAAAATAGCCGCAAACCCTGGTTTATTTCCTTGCCAAACTGCCATAGTGATGTACAATGAAGCTCAAAGCATCCACAAGAGTCCAACCTTTACAAATGACTAAGAAAGTACATAATATAGGCATCAAACCACCTGTGCTAGCCATCATGGGTCGAATCCATGAGAAGAGGAGTGGTTTCAACCATATCTAAACTAAG
The DNA here is from genome assembly GCA_000404065.3 of Pinus taeda. Taxonomy (NCBI): domain Eukaryota; kingdom Viridiplantae; phylum Streptophyta; class Pinopsida; order Pinales; family Pinaceae; genus Pinus; species Pinus taeda. Next base: position 15,560 of record APFE031011984.1, on the reverse strand, counting down.
ATAAAAAATATAGTCAGTGGAAGAGCTTGCCTCTAAAACCATGGAAATTGATTCATTCAACCCCAAACCACCTCAAAATGATGAGTCTACCCTCAAGAGTCATTGTTAAATTACATTTACATACCATAGAATCATTTACATTCATAGATTCATCCAAAAGGAGAGAAAAATTCAAATTATAGAAAAACTAGGTGAAATTTTGATTTTTGGGCAAAACTAGCAAAATCCATCGTATGTGCAGCGCCCCTGATCCTATGCACAACTCTTTTTCCGAGCCATTTGTGGGGGCCTTCCCCTTAACCAAATTGAGCCCAATAAGACGTGTTGGTAAGGTATGCCTGTCTAGTTTCTGGAACATCTTGAATTTCTGAATTTGGAGGTCATTTTCCCCCTCAAAAATGGAATCTCGCAAGACTGCTTCTTGTGTGTAAAAAAAGTGGTAGAGCGGTCATTTTTTGTGGTTTTTTGGCCTTTAGGTGACCAAGATCTGCTCCAAATTTGATGAAACTCTCTGGGTTTTCTTATTTTTTTTATGCGGAATCCAAAAATGTAGACCATCCTCCCAAAACGTGCTCCAGTAAAAAGTGCAGTGCCACTGACGTGTTCCAGTGAAAGAGCAGCGCCACGTGTTCCAGTGAAAGCGCAGCGCCGGTAGCACTGCGCACACTTTGGGATTTCCTATGTTTCAAAATTCAAAATTTGAAAATTACAAAATTTTACCAAAATTGTCCCAAAATTGGCACAAGGCACCCTCAAGCATTGCTTTGATGAGCTAATGAGGCATCAACTAGGATTTCCAATTTGTTTTGCTCCTTTTTTCTTCTCAAAGCCTTCCTCAATCTTTCCTTAAGCTTCCTTATCCTTATATTACATATTTTGTTCCGGGTCATATATTCATAGGCCATGTGGCGAAGCATTTTCTTTTCTTTATTGGCCTTCTTAAGCAGCTTCTCAAGGTGAATGTTCACCCTCTCTAACCAAGTTTCTCGATCATTCTCAATTTCCTACTCAATGGAGGTCATCTTGACCTTTGCCTTCTCTACCTTTTGCCTCTCTTCTCTAATAATTTGGAACTCCATGATAACTTTCTTGTTAGTTAATTGCTTGATTTCCTACTCAAGGTGATCGATGATCCAATTTTCCCTTTCCAGATTGAATGACAAGGCTTGAATGTCAGCGTCTTGTTGCTTGATGATGTCCTTAGTGATCTTTGTACTTTGAGTCTCCAAATCAATGACATCAATTCCCTGCGTCTCATCATGAACAACAAGGTCAAAATCCCTCTCGTGGTCCTCACTAGGACCCTCCTCTTGCATTTTTTCTTTGTCTTTACCTTTGTCCTTGCTGTGCCGCCCAACATGTACCTGTTTTGCTGAAGAAGAAGTCAAATCCCCTTCCACTCCTTGTGGAGATAGTATTTGCCTGTGGCTTGTAGATGGAGGCGAGACCCCTTCCACTCCTTGTGGAGATAATACTTGCCTAGTAGCTGCAAAAAGTGTCCTAGTACCTCTCTCATAAGTGACAAACATTGGCGCTCTAATAGTTTCATTTTCTTTGACTTGTTCATGTCCTGAAGGTCCACTTTCCTCCTGACGCACTGATGAAAATATTTGAGGGCCTTTGAACACCTCATGAGAAATGAAGGTTTCCCATGGTATATTCAGTAGATTCAACTAATGTAAGACAATAATTTTTATCACAGAGAATTGGTAAATGTTGTTTAACTGTTGGGGAAATGGCTTTTTCTTAACATAGTGTGCCATCTTTTCAATATTCAGGAACATGAAGTAAGGAATATCCATTATTCTCACTCTAGTAAAATGCATCAATAATCTAATGTGGTATGCATACAACCCTGAAAACCTACCTTCACAAGTAAAATATTTAATGATGATCTTCATGAGTGGGGAAAACTTGTCCTCCAAGAATTTGAAGGGAAACACTGTTTTCAGTTTGCTAAGGTATTTAGCCTTGATGTAAGGCTCATAGTATTCCCTATCAATGTACTGTCCTTTGTTCCATTTTTCACCTACATTTGGAATGCCTGTAGCCTTTGAAATGATAGCAAGTGACAGAGGGAAGGTAACTCCATCAAGTTTTACTTCATTATTATCTAGGTGTGTCAGAAATAACCTTGCTAATTCATGATGGAATTTGACCCTCTCCACCATTTCACAGAAGCCATAAAAAGACTAATGCTTGAAACATGAGATGGCAAGTGGAAAAGCAAGTAATTCTCTCAGTCTAATGGGCTCCTCCCTGGTTATCTTTTCCCCTTTGTGAGGTCTCTTCTGCTACAAATTTATTTCCCTAGAACTGTCACTGAGGGTCTCTTCCCCAATTTCATAATCATTGTCCATTGGTTTTAATGACTGTAAATGTTGGTGAGGAATGAAGGAGTAGTTTGGGTGAGTGATGAGTATGAAGAGATTTCAAAAAGAAGGAAAATGAGTGAGGTGAAATGGGGATATGAATGGGATTAAGGGAGTGAAGGGTTTGGGGATTTAGGGAATAAGGAAAGTGAGTAGGGTTTGGGAGTGTTATGAGAGATAGGGTTTATATGGGGGTAAGGTTTTAGTGTATGAGAATTTGGCAGTAGTAGCAGAAATGAATGAAAGACTTTGGTGAATAGTGCAACCATAGTGAACAACTATGATAAACAGTGAAAACGAGGGTTTGATTTTCATGGATGAAATACCAACAAGAAGAACACTTTACAACAAGGAAGAAGAATGCACTTACTTGTAAAGGAGGTGAACTTGGCAATTTGAAGTGATTTGAGGCGATTCAAGGTAGTTTAAGTGATTTAGCAGTGGTTCTGGGTGCATTCAACAGGTTCACAACGCCCTGAAACAGGTGCGCAACGTCGATTGTATGCACAATTCCAGTGTTATTTTACACTGGCAGGAGCTCCCAGGTGCACAGCGCCAATTGTATGCGCAACACTAGCTGACAGGTGTGCAACGCTTATGATTTTCTTCAAAAACACCAAGACTTTGTTTCCTTTTGCTCAATAACAACTAAAAATCGTGTTTTGGGCTCTCCAATGCAATTCAAACTTCAACAATGATGTGGCATAAGATATGAATGCCCTTTTTTAAATTTTCAACCCTTTGATTTTTCATATATCAAAACCCACTTTCTAATGTTTATTTGCTTTCCTGAAATACTCTGTTTTTGCTGATATTTGATTTTTGGCTTTTGGCAGGTGGACTAATGCTGATTTCTTTGACTTTTTTGCAGTGGCAAGAGTTGAGCAGGTCACCAGGTGACTAGGAGTAGCTTATGAATATTTATTACATATAGAAACCATAAAATTACATGAAAATAGAATAATAAAATACAAATGTCCTGTTTTACCTCAAAATAAGTTTTGAGGTTAAAGAGCTTTATTTAGCTTACAAAAAGGAAATTATGATCTTTTGAACTTGTTTTTAACTCCTTATGTGTCTACTGACCATTTTTATTGATTTAAATGACCATGGCAAAAAACCCTAAGACCTAGTGAAACTAAACCCTAAGGCTGGTTTTTATAAATGAAATGAACTGGAATGACTGAAAAGATATGTGAAATAGGTCGGTAGGTATATAGCATGAGGGACAAATGAGATGAAACCCTACCATCAATTGATCTGTGACCTAATGGAGTGAAGCTCATTAGAATGGGACACCTAATATGAAATGCAAAAGAGAAATTTGATCATTGATGGCAGTGTGAAAGCACTGACACTAACAGGTATCACAATTTTTGATAGCTAATTAATTCTTAATATTCTCCCTCTAGGTATTACTAAATATATCTTGATTTTTTCAATAATCTATAGCCTTAACATTAATATCTAATGCATATAATGCAAGCAATCAAAGAGAATTAGAAAATAACATCTACATTGAAATCAATTCATCTAATGGAAGAAATCAAATGAGATTAGAAATTAACGTCTACAGTGAAATCAATGAATCTAGTGTAGGAAGTCGAATAGTATTAGAAATCCACATCTACACTGAAATTAATGTATCTAGTGTAATAAATCAAATAGGATTAGAAATCAACATCTACACTGAAATGAATATATATAGTGAAAGAAATAAAATATAATTAGAAATCAACATCTACACTGAAATCAATGCATGTAGTGCAAACAATCAAATAGGATTAAAAATCACCATCTACACTGAAATAAATGTACCTAGTGCAAAAAATCTTCTTCACTCTCTCCCCCCTCCATCTAATCTTGAAAAATATTTTTAATAATTTACAGCCTAAAATTTAACAAGATCTAATCGATCTAATGTAAGAAATCAAGTAGGATTACAAAACAACATCTACATTGAAATCAACACATCTAATGCAAGTAATCAAATAAGCTTGGAAATTAACATCTATACTGAAATCCATGCATCTAGTGCAAGCAATCAAATATAATTCTAAATCAAAATCTATGTTGAAATCAATGCATTTAGTGCAAGTAATCAAATAGGATTAGAAAACACCATCTACACTGAAATCAATGCATATAAAGAAACCAATAAAAAAGGATTAGAAATCAACATATACATTGAAAAATGCATCTAGTGCAAACAATAGAAAAGGATTAGGAATCATCATCTACACTGAAATCAATACATCTAGTTAAAGAAATCAAATAGAATTAGAAATCATCATCTATAATGAAATCAATGCATCTAGCGCAAACAATATTCTTCCCTCTATATATGCCCACCATATATATCTATATCTCCCCCCATCTCTCCTTTGTTTCTCTATCTCAACCCCCCCAAAAATGAATGCTCTCTCTCTCTCCATATCTATCTATCTCTTCCTCCCTCCCTAACTCTCTCTATCTCTCTCTTCACCCATCTATTCACCTCCCATCTATATCTCTATCTCCCTCTACCTCTCCTTTGTCTCTCTATATTACCCCCTAAACATACACACTCTTTCTCCATATCTATCTATATCTCCCTCCCTCTTCATCTTCCTCTCTCTTCCCCTTCTCTCCCTCCCTCCCCCTTCTATCTCTCTTCCTTCGTGCTCTCCTCTCACTCTCTCTCTATCTCCCTTATCACTCCCTCTCTCTCTCTCTCCACTTTTCTCTCTCTATGTGTTTCTTCTTCACTCCCTCTCTCCCCCTCCAACTCATCTCTTTGCCTCTCCCTCTCAAGTCCTCTCTCTGGTCCTTCCCCTCTCCCCTTTTCTCTCCTACCTCCTCTCTCCCCTCTCCATATTTGTGTCTCCATTTCTCTCTCTCCTACCCTTCTCTCTCTCTCTCTGTCACTCCTCTCTTTTTCTCTCTCTTCATTACTCCTCTCCCCTCTCGTTCATTCCATCTCCATCCCTCCCTTTAACCCTTTCTATCTCTGCACCTCTACCACTCTATGTCTTTGTTCTTCCCTCCATATAGATCTATAGTTAATTATATATCATGATATATTAATATATATTATAATATAACAAAATGAATATTATATTAAATTTAATATTGTATTAATCCAAAGTTATTAAATTTAATAATATTAATATTATAATATATCAATATTAATACTAATCTTTTAGTATCTTTTTATATTTAATGATTTTTACATAGCATTGATAACAAAATTTTATAATAAACTACATCAAATTCATATATATATATATATATATATATATATATATATATATATATATTTATATATATATATATATTTTTTTTTTTTTTCATTTTAAGATTCATTTTACAAATGATTAATTAAAATAAGTATTAAATAGTTTGGAGAAAGATTTTCGATTCTTTGGGTTGAATTAACCTTTTTTCTTTTGATTTAAAAAATGGTATTAGCTTGAGTAAACAAAGAATATGTTTAAAATTTTACCTAATTTCGAACTTTAATGTGATATTTTTTTTGTTAAAGGTAAATTTAAGATCCATTAAAATTCAGGTATATGATAAAAGAGCTATTAAACACATTAGTGATTTAAGATTCAATTGAATGTTTTGACATACATTAACGAAAATTATTTATATTATTTTTTGAGAATGTGACATACTTGCACATCAGGGTCATACTAGGTTGTAGAATGCACCTCTAGGCGCAAAGATAAAAGGTATGTGTACACTTTCTATGTATATTAAAAAAAAATATTTAAATAAATAGTTTCAAAATGGGTAAGTAATAACTATCTATAATATCATAATTGTATTCTCAAACTTTTTTCCATAATTGTTATTGATTTTTTTCTTCTTATTATATATACTTTTACTTCAGCAAATAAATATTAGAAACTTGTAATAAAATAAATTATCTTTCATCGCAATTCCACTAATAAATTTATTTCTACAGAATTTTCTATTTTTTTTAAACTTTTTATGCTACAAATCTACAAAGTCTTAAAGAAAACAAATTATATTGTTCATGTACTTTAACATTTATTATATAAAAATTAATAAAATTGTCTAAAAAATAATAATGATAGTTTTAGATACAGTAATTTGAATAGATCAATGTCAAATAAGAGGAAGCATTCGATGCAATTTTACTCAAGGTCAATACCCAAAAAAATGTCATTTTGAATGCCCTATATAAGATGTTCACTTTCGAAAAAATCCTATATAATTTTGTATATACTTTAAAAACAATAAAATTTGCATATTAAAAAAAATTAACAATCAGTCATATGATTACCCCTAGAATGAGAAAAGTATAACTGGAAATTGCACCACATGTTGCAATGGTTACATTGTAAGGCATGTTGTGGAAACTTTGATAGCATTACTTTGATCATCTAACAAAGTGATCTAAGGGCTCACCACTACACATAGTGGCATGGAGGGGAATTCTTCTCAAAGGGAAATGCCTTAAGGCACAATTACTAAACAATAACATAATAGATAACCACATGCCATTCACTAGTATAAAACATTGTGTGATAATGTAGAGTTAATATATCTAACATTTATAAAGACTAGATTGATTTATATCAAACCCATTATGTAAAATTCATAAGATTAACATGTTATCACCAAAATAGGACCCTGATAAGTTGTTGATTAGACTATCTCAGTGTAAATATTTCAAACCAATCTTTTAGCTAAGGCTTAGCCTCCTCAACCTGATAGGGCTCTCCCAAAGGGTTAATGATATTGATTTAAGATATGGATAGATGGCTAACTCTATGGTTTGTGATTTTATATGTTTATAGGTTGAAAGATGAAGGCTGGCTACCATTGGGCTATGGAGTCAAAGTATGTTTCAGTACCACAACAAGATCAACTTAACATGAAAGTTAGGGCATAGAGAGTTTTTATACATCAACAAAACAAAGATATAATGCAAGGAAACACAGTTTATAAATACATGAAGGAAGTTAGAGCATCATTGATGAGTTCTAAGTGACATATATTCGTACCATTGCAAGTAAGTGAAAGAGGAAAGCCATGAGAGAATAGGACATTAAAAACTCTCTTTGAATCCTGAGTAGTGAAGCCAAAACATTCTACCTAGCATGGAAGTCAAGGCATTATAGAGTTGAATTGTAGAAATGAAAATATAAAACATTGAAACACAGTTAGTTTATCTATAAAGGAAGTCAGAGCATCATTGATGAGTTCTGAGTATCATAAGTAAACACCACTGCAATGTAAGTACTGGAAGATGCCATTAAAATAAGAACATACAAGAACTCTTCATGAATCTTGAGTTGTCTAAGTAGAAACTCTGCATTAGGATAAAAATATACATAGTCTGCACATTGAGCCAAAAAGTCTTTAACCCCTTGCTAATTCGACCTCTTGCTTTATATATAGAATTTACAACATGAATTCCCTCATCCCTCATCAAGAGAATTCGAATTTCTATTATTGACACCTATTCTAACCATAAAACGGACTATTAAATACAAGTGACAGCTAATTGACTGTCTTAGAGTCCTAATGCAATTAGGAGTGCGACTCCTTGTTATGACTAAACCACCTTAACTAAAAATTGAATGCATTATTTGATAGTGCAACCTCATGAGGTCGAACTTGATGAAGCCTCCCATGTTGTCACCTTATTGTTGATGATAAACCCCAGAAATTAGCGAACATGTTTCCCTGTTTTTAGGTTTAGGATCCTTGAAAATTAGCACGTGGGACAAAGCCTTTATTTTCTCATATATGACATATTTTACAAAAGTAAAGGAGGTTACTGTAGTCCATGCTGTCTAGAAAAAACTCCTCTCTTGGTTTTAAAAACAACTTCTCCAGCTATCCAGAATCTGTCCTTAAAAACACGTGTAAAACAGGAAAAATATGTTCTCTGAAATTAGGGTTTCAAAGAAAGCTTAGTATCTCCCAACTGATAACACTTATGAAGAAAGTGAGATAGGTTATTGTAGCTGGAAAGTTGATGAAGAGAAAAATCCTTCAGAATTCCTAAATACCTTTTCCTGTGACCAGAAATTGATCTTGAAAAATACTGCTAAAGCCAGAAGATAAAGCTTGGCTTTCAGCAGTTTCGTAGTGCAATTTTAACCATAAATTTCTCCCACCTCATAACGGATTTGAAGAAAATGAAAGAGGTTTTTGTATTTTAGTATTTTAGGAAGAAAAGCCTCATTTAGTGTTAAAAATTGAGTTCTCAGATGCTCAGGAACCCTTCTGGAAGTTGACTAGTAAAAGCAGAAAACAGAGTCCTTTATGTTGAAACAGGCTTTTTCAGTGGTTTCATAGCGTGCTACGAAAACTCCTAGTTCAGTGATTTTGTAGTGCAAAACAGGATTTTTACACTGTCTATGCTATGAAAATGTGGATTCGTAGCTAATTTCAAAATTTCTTCAAAATGATGTGAGATATGACTTCTAAACACATGGTGAGGCTTCTAAGACATGGAATGAGGTTGTCATACTTTATTTGGAAAAGAGAATGATGCTATTGAGATGAGATGAATCAAAACCTATTATAAGACTATGACTAGAAACAAGGCAAACTTTCCAAATTTTAGAAACGAAAATTTTAGGGTGATAACAGTGGCTCCACTGGGGATAGTGTGTCCTTGTGGTACACTAAGAACTTGTAGCTCCAGTGCCACTATCCATCCTCTAGAATAAAACTCTGAACTTCCGTCCAATCTGCTCCTCAAGCCTTTAATGATTTCTGTAAGAAGAATTCAAACTACACCTACTGAAACAGATGCTCAGTCAACCTACCCTGAGCTTATTTGCACATTCCTACCTACCCTATTAGCTGCAATCTCCACTTGTAGCTCGAGGAACATGAAACTTCCAATGAAGGCAATCATCTATCTGATCTGACACTTGAATCTCTTGACTGTGCTTGAAGAAAAAATAAACCAGATACTAAAATAACCAAGGTAGCATGAGATGTAACTGATCTTCAAGATAAAAATATAACTGGAAATATGAACAAAAAATCTTTTCCATGTAATCAACTATAGGGTCAAAAAAGACATGATTAGTTTGATGATTCTCATAACATTCTATATCTTCAGACAAATGATTCTCAGCCACACAAAATTCCTTTGATATGCTATCCAACAGCCTTTCTGTGTGATTCCCATAGACAATGTAATTTTCCTCACTATTATGATCATTCTTTGAAGTAATCTGCTCCAAGGAATTACATAAATGATCAACCTTTTCCTCTGCCTACGGGTTATAAATTTTTTTTTCCAGTGTTTCTTCTTGGTGTTTGCAATTATTTTCATCTTCATTATGATCCGAAGACTAACAAGTCTACTGCATCTCTACATCAATATCAGAGGATGTAATATGATTTTCATAAGTAAACCCCTGCTGATTTGCATGTTGCATTTCATGGGATGTTATCCTTTCTTCTTGGTGTTGAAATGTATTGTTATGAAGAGCCTTTAAAACTTCTTCATCCATGAATTCATCATCATCATAATTATCCTCCAACTATTGAATAAAACTCATAGAATGTTTACAACAATCTTTGACCAACAATGAGGAGGGATGACACTCTTTATACATGTCATAGAATACATCATGGAAATCAGCAAGAGAATATAATGAACCATTTTCCAAGATTTTATATCAAGACCATGCTTTTCCTTCTAAAGTGGTCATAAACATCTTCATGAGACAATCTTCATGGAACTGAACCTTAATATTGCGTACATGCATATGGAACTTGACCAAATGAAGAGTAGCATTGTCTTTCTTTTCATCTTTGAATATTGGAAGATCATCTAACCAATCAACCTTTGGCATAGGATTTGGAAAACCAAGGATATGAGATTGATTCATAGGGGCATACCTGGCATTCATTCTTGCAATGGAACTCATCTTTAAACTTCATCAAGCTACCGATATTCTAGCAGTGGAGTCACCTTCCAATTTCTTATTCGATGTGTGGAGTTTCCAAGGTAGATTGCAGCCTCAAAAACTTTCTGAGCTCCTGCTACCTTCAGAAGTTCAGCTTTCTTGATTTCGGGAATGAATAATCTTCAGACTCTCGATAGACACACCAAAATGTTATCACCAAAATAGGACCTTGATAGGTTGCTGATCAGACTATCTCAGTGTAACTATTTGAAACCAATCTTTTAGCTAAGGCTTAGCCTCCTTAGCCTGAGAAGGCTCTCTCAAAGGGTTAACGATATTGATTAAAGCTATGGATATATGGATAACTCTATGGTTTGTGATTTTATATGTTTATAGGTTGAAAGATGAAGGCTTGCTACCATTGGGCCATGGAGTCAAAGTATGTTTTAGTACCACAACAAGATCAACTTAGCATGAAAGTGAGGGCATAGAGAGTTTTTATACATCAACAAAACAAAGATACAATGCAAGGAAACACAGTTTATAAATACATGAAGGAAGTTAGAGCATCATTGATGAGTTCTAAGTAACATGTATTCATACCACTGTAAGTAAGTGAAAGAGGAAAAACATGAGACAATAGGACATTAAAAAATCTGTTTGAATACTGAGTAGTGAAGCCAAAACATTCTACCTAGCATGGAAGTCAAGGCATTATAGAGTTGAAGTGTAGAAATGCAAATATAAAAAAGTGAAACACAATTAGTTTATCTATGAAGGAAGTCAGAGCATCATTGATGAGTTCTAAGTATCATAAGTAAACACCACTGCAATGTAAGTACTGGAAGATGCCATGTGTTGGATACCTATACCAATAGGTTTCATATTTCATGATTGGCAAACTCAAATGCCAAATATGCTCTGCTTTGCTGATACAAAGATCCCATATTTCC